>CAUYSK010035258.1:0-69006 GCA_963575035.1 Avahi laniger | reverse complement strand
CAACTACAGCAACAACAAAAATAAATAAATGGGACCTAATCAAATTAAAAAGCTTCTGCACAGCCAAAGAAACTGTCACAAGAGCAAACAGGCAACCCACAGAATGGGAGAAAATTTTCGCGTGCTACAAATCCGACAGAGGGCTGGATAACCAGAATCTATTTAGAACTCAGAAAAATCAGCAAGAAAAAAATACTATTTTTAACTTGAAAATTAAGTAATATTACATGGTTTTTAATATATGAAATTGTTTTCCCTAAATGTGTCAGTTAACCATTGCTTCTTTAAAAAAAAAAAATTGTGATGGCCTACAATTCATCCTTCATTCCTTTAATTGAAAAAAAAAAAAATTAGAGAAGGCCGTGGATAGACAGAGGTGTAGAATCAGTGCCTTTGATAGAATCTACTACGCAAAGGGTAACATCAGAATACTCTGGGCAAGTGGATGGTGTTGACAGAAATCAAATTCTTTTGTATTTGTAATGATCAGAATAAAATGAGTTGATATAAAACAAAAGTAGTTTTTGCTACAACACTCAAAGTGTTTTACTGAATAATCATAAAGACATGAATCATTTTTAAAAACATACTAGAAGTTGGTGTTTAATTTTCTTAAGCTATTGTTGACCATTTTGGGTGGTATTTTTAAGATATATATTACCACCATTTTCTATAAATGTTGTACAGAATTTTTAAAGAACCATCACTTTTATTTTTAAGAGTAATAAAAGCCAATTCAATGTTCTTGTTCTACCAGTCCTCAATCCTATAAGCAGTTTGTCCTTCAGTAGTCACAGATTTGTTGATATCTTTCACTTTCAAAGTATCTTCTTTTCCATATACTTTGTCTTACTAGTGTTCCTACCTCATTCTCAATTCAGCTGAGGCTTTAGGTCTCCCATTTTCTTTTTCTTGTCACTGAAAGCTGTCATTCCCCAGTATGTGGCCCTCAATTTACTAGTCCCTGATTCTTTTTGAGCAATCCTACTCACTCCCTCTGCTGGTCACTCTATGAATTGAACATTGAGGTCTGAAATACTACCTTAAATATTATGTGTTTGACCATTCTCCTCTGTTTAATGCTAATGTTTTCACTAGTTCCTCAGTCTTAAACAAAAAAAAAAAAGCCTCTAAGTTCTTTATATAACAAGGCATGTCATGATCTGGATTTACTTTATATTCTCAGCCTCTTTAATCATTTACAAATACCATTATTTGTTTTGATTCCTTTGTTATTTCTGAATTCGTTTCTCCTTGTTTAGGAAGCTTCCATTTAGATAATTCCTCCTCAGTTATGCCCTTACGTGGAGTTTATTACAACCATATATATTTTTAATAATTTTAGAAAAATTCTAGATTTATGAGAAATTTTGAAGACAGTGCAGAGAGGTCCCATATACTCCACCTTCAATTTCTCCTATTGTTAACATCTTATATTGCTATGGTATTTTTGTTACAATTAATGAACATTAATGATACAGTATTAACTCAAATTCATAATTCATTCAGATATCCTTAATTGTGATTTTTTGTTTTGTTGTTTTGTTTTGATCTAAGGTCTTTTTCCCGTGTCAGGATCCCATTTGGTCAGCACACTACAAATTTGGCCAGTCCCCTTAGGCTCCTCTTAGTTATGAAAGTTTCTCAGACTTTCCTTGTTTTTAATGATCTTGACAGATTTAACAAATACTTATCAGGTATTTTGTAGAATGTCCTTCAACTGAGATTCATCTGATATTATTCTCATAACTACATTGGGTTTATGGGTTTGGGGTAGAAAGACTTTTGTAGGTGAAATGTCATTTTTATCACAACGTATCAATGATTCATCTGTCAGCAAAATTTAGCATTTTTCATGTTGACCTTGACCATCTGAATGAGGTGGTATTTTTCAGGGTTCTCCACTGTAAAGTTATTATTTTTTCCCCTTTCCATAATATACTGTTTGGAAGTCATTGTGTGCTGTTCACACATAAATAGTAGGGAATTATGCTCCATATATTTGAGAACAGAATATTAAAATAAATAAGTAGGAATTCTTCTTTATAAAAGATTTATCCATTCATTTATTCATTTATTAAACCTTTTATTTATATAAGCTTAGACCAATGAATATCTATTTTACTTATATTACCTTATTTTCTTGCTCAAATTATCCACCTTTGGTCATTGGGTGCTATTAATATTTCAGTTGGTTTCAATGTCCCTTTGACATTCTAATATCATTGTATCTGTGTGAGTGATACTTTTATTTACTTATTTCTCTGAGCACATCCTTATTTTCTGGAACTATAAGATGTTCCAGGCTCATCTTGTGTTCTTCCTGTCCTTGTCCCAGAGTCAGAAATTTCTTTAAGAAGTTCTGCTTCCTATAATTGATACTAGAAACCAAGATTTGACTGTTACGTGTGCTTATTGCTCCTGGAATCCCATTGCTTCTAGGCTCTTTCAACAGACAGCACAAGGAGATATGTGTGTGTATACTAACCCATGTATAAACACATATCTATAAATATTGCTATATGCGACCATCTCTATCTATAGTAAACTAATTTGGAGTTCATATTGATGTCTCCAATGCTAATTCATTACCAGATGGATCATTCTATCATCCTCCACTTGCTTATCTATAAATTCCCACTCCAACAGTGAGAAACTTGGTTCCCATCATTCATCATCCATATCCTTAATTGTTGAATTCTAGTAAACATATGTAGCAATATCAGGATTATTAACCTATACATCATGGGGAAAAAAACTTTATCAACTAGAATAAAGTACTTATGTACAGTTTATTTGGCCTTTAGCTTTACAGACTATACTCATTTCCAAAGTTTCCTATATTAGAATCTTCTTGACTGCCCCCTTCAGTGAGGTTGTACATTTCTAATGCACTTAAATTGTTTTGTCACATTCTGCATTCCATCCAGGGATTCCTCAACTTCCTATTTTTTTTAAATGTTTATATATTAAGATTTATTCTGTTCACTCTAAAGCACTATGAGTTTCAACCAATGCAAAGTATCAATGTGTACACCATTGAAGCATTATGCAGAATAGTTTCACCATCCCCCCCAAAATCCCATTGCTTTATTTATTCAACCCTTCCCTTCTGTTTGTGAAACCTAGCCGCCATTGATAATCTTAATGTCATCTTAGTTTTGCCTTTTCCTGAATGTGGATATAATTGGAACACATAATTTATAATGTTTATCAACTAATTTCTTTCACTCAGCAATAGTTATTTAAGATTGGTGCATGTCTTTCATGGATTGAAGTTTCTTCATTTGTATTCCTCAGTAATAGTCTAATGTTTGGATGCAACACAGTCTTTTTATCCATTCATTCATTGAAGAACATCTTAGTGTCTTCCAGGTTTTGGTGATTACGGCTGTTGCTGTAAACAATCACATGCGTGTTTTCATTAAGACGTAAGTTTTTGAATCAGTTGGGAATATACATTCTAGGAGTACTATTATTGTATCATATAGCAAAATTATGCATAGCTTTGTGAAAACTTAGTAAACTCCCTCCCAAAGTGGAAGACTTTGTGATTGTACCATTTTGCATTCCCTGCCACAATGAACAAGAGCCCCTGTTGCTCCACATTTTTCAACAGCAATTGGTATTCTCATGTTTTTTGTTGTTGTTGAGGGGATGGATTTTAGCTATTTTGTTTGTTATAAGTGAATTGTTGTCTGTATTTCATACAGTTCTTTGTACCTAGCTCTGTAGTGCCATTCTTCATATTATATA
This sequence comes from Avahi laniger, assembly GCA_963575035.1. Classification (NCBI taxonomy): domain Eukaryota; kingdom Metazoa; phylum Chordata; class Mammalia; order Primates; family Indriidae; genus Avahi; species Avahi laniger. The sequence goes on along the minus strand of CAUYSK010035258.1, from coordinate 65,250 downwards.
CTCTATGTATACTTTATTGTCTTCACTATTAAAACTGAGCCCCTTAAGGCAGGTTCTACATTGTATTCACCATAAACTCTCATTGTCTGACATATTGTAGGTGACTTTTTTTAATGAAGGCAAGAATGAATGAAATAACAAAATAATTGTGTCTAATGAATAACTTCAAAGATAACTTGAGTAATTAAGTATGTGTTGAAGAATAAGACTTAATTTGTCAAGTTTTGAAAATTTTTTATTATAAGTGTTCAGTACATTGGGACTGGACTTTCTCTAAACAAACATTAACATCCTTTCTAAAAAATTTTGCCCTTTGAAATTTGTTCCAATAATTCATTAGAACCATCTATTGAAAAATTAATTTCTAAAAATAAATTAATTTTGTCCCATATGTAATAGAGACACGGACCAATGGAACAGAACAGAAAACCCAGATATAAAACCATCTGATCTTTGACAAACCAAACAACAAAATACATTGGGGAAAAGAATCCCTATTTAATAAATGGTGCTAGGAAAATTGGATCACTACATGCAGAAGAATGAAACAGGATCCATATCTCTCACCACTCACAAAAATTAATTCAATATGGATAAAGGACTTAAATATAAGGCATTGCACCATAAGAATTCTAGAAGAAAATGATGGAAATACTCTTCTGGATATTGTCCTAGGCAAAGAATTTATGAAGACGACCCCAATGGCAATCACAACAACAAAAATAAATAAATAGCACTTGATTAAATTAAAAAGCTTCTGCATAGCCAAAGAAACAATCAACAGAGCGAACAGACAACCTACAGAATGGGAGAAAATATTCACAAACTATACATCCGATAAAGGACTAATAACAAGAATCTACAAAGAACTGAAGCAAATCAGCAAGACTAAATCAAAAAACCCTATTAAAAAGTGGACAAAAGACACAAACAGAAGCTTCTCAAAAATGATAGACAAATGGTAAAAAAACATATGAAGAATGCTCAATGTCACTAATCATCAGGGAAATGAAAATCCAAACCACAGTGAGAAATTACCTTACCCCAGTCAGAATGGCTTTTATTAAAAACTCCAAAAGCAACAGCTGCTGTTGTGGATGCAGAGAGAAAAGAATGTTTATACACTGTTGATGGGACTTCAAATTAGTACAATCTCTATGGAAAACAGTATGGAGATACTTCAAAGAACTAAAAGTTGACCTTCCATTTGATCCAGCAATTCCTCTACTGGGTATTTACCCAAAGGAAAAGAAGTCATTTTATAAAAAAAGACACCTGTACTCAAATGTTTATTGCAGAACAAGTCACAATTGCAAAGATGTGGAATCAACCCAAATGCCCATCAATTCATGAGTGGATTAATAAAATGTTGTATATGTATACCATGGAATACTACTCAGTCATGATGAAGGATGACTTAGTGCCTTTTGCAACAATCTGGATGGAACTGGAGACCATTATCCTATACAAAATATCTGAAGAATGGAAAAACAGACACCACATGTACTCACTATTAAATTGGAACTAATTGATAAGCACACATGTGCATAGAGGGAAATAAAACTCAACAGAAATCAAGCAGGGGGAGAGGGGAGGATGCGATGGGTGAAAACCTACCTAATGTGTACAATGAACACTATTTGGGTGATGGGCATGCTTATAACCATGACTCATGCATTATAAAAGTGATGCATGTAACCAAAGACATTTGTATTGCTGTAATACTTTGAAATTTTAAAAAAGCAATAATGTAGGAACAGACATTTTCACTCTAACAAAAGCCTTATATTTCTTCAAATCAGGTATCAGTGATAATTTTTTTTGAAGCCAGTAAACATATTTGAACAATATTTACTTTCTAATTTAGCACATAACTTCATAACTATATATTATTTGTGGACATGCTGAGATAATATTAATGGTAAATATATTGAGAGCAGTTTATAATGAAGATATACATGATGTTACAAAGTACATAAATGAATACACATTTAGTGAATTAATTGTTTCACACATTAGATTATATTCTGTACATCAAAATTGTTAAGGTATTTAATTATTATTCCAGAGGCTGAAATTAATTCCAAGGGAATTTTAAAAAGTTGCCTAATATCACTTATCTGTTAAATGTCATGTCAGTATCTGAAGTTTTGAAGACAGGGTTTATTTTTCACTCCATACAGGACATTCATATCAAGTGTAAATTTGATCATAATTAATTGCTCTAATCCATTTAGTTTTTATTAAAAGCAAAATCTAAGGTCCCTCAAAGATTTAGCTATGATATTTTATCTTTCATTACTAAATTACCTTGGTTTTGTGAGATACTTTGCAGCAAAATGTGACATAACAAAATAAACAAGGTTGCAAAAGAAAACTAAAAGAACAAATTTGTCACAATATACCGTAATCATACAAGGTGATTCATTTCCTGTTTTTTTTTTTTTTTTTTTTTTTGCCTTGACTATAGCTGTAATGTCAATTTTTCTCCTGTACCCTGAGGGACTTACAAGTAAATGTAATGTCTCAATGTCAATATTTTACTTCCCACATAGTCCCATTTTTTAGAAATAAAATTAGTGAAAGAGGAAAGTGACTCAGAGATTCTCAAATTTGTGCCATGTGAAAATTTATTCTCAAACCCATCTCCCACCTCTTTTGCCAAGATTTTGGACTTTTTTGCACTTTTGCTGACTTTATGGAATTTATAATTTTTTCTCCTACTCTTTCTGAGATAGAACTTGGATGGATGTCTACTTCCAACAGTAAATCAGTTGCCCTATGCACAAAGGACATTTGTTGCACTAAATATTTTTTCTTGATTCCTGAGCAAAATATGAACCAAGAATTGGTTAGGTTTATGAAATGACATAAGGTTGATGACACTGGAATGTTTTATGTTGATTGAAAAATGTGGGAGACTGATGTTTTTTAGTGAATCTGTGGGAGAAATATGACTTGTATAAGCTCTATTGTTATAAGACACTTAACAACTTCCATGTTGCTATGAGAATAAAAGAGAAGAAACTGTCAAAATGAAAGGTTAACCAATATTTAGCACTTTCCATAATTTTATAAACTTTTACCTATTAAAAGTGCTATGTTTGTTCATTTATAAAGTTATGGAAAATAGATAAAATAATTCACTGGTCTCAGTTTGAGGAGTGGCATAAATATTGTCATTGTAATATTTTATGAAGAAATACAGACTCAGAGGAAACAGGCAAGACGACAGACTAGAGGCAGCCCACACACGCTGCTTTCAAACTGAGGATGGAAAGTTGCAAGTCAATGCCCACCTACAAATGGACCTTCTTGGAAAAAGCATTGTAAATCATCAGAGAAGTGGCGGGAGACACTCAGTGAAGGAGAAGGAGATGGGATATTTATTCACCAAGATTGGAAGGTACCCGTGGAAAATGCCTACATGTGGGGATGGGACAAAGGAGAGAACTCCATGCTCCCCAACAGACGCTGCAACCTGAGCTGTGCGGAAGACCCCACCACCACCACCAGCTTCAGTACTGATCAGGGAACTGCTTGGAGACTGTACAGTAACATTGTACTGGAGAGCAGGCTTGGCAGGGACCCGCTAGCTTCTGTTCCCAGGATACTGCAACTCAGTACAGTTGCAGTATCCTGGGAACATTCTGAGTTCTCAGGTTCAGAGCATCCAGTCTACACAGAGATTGGCTTTGATGCAATAGCTTCCAAATCATCCCTGCCAGGCCAAGGAGAGAGCAGGGAGAGGAGATGCTCTCATGTGCCCTGGGACTGGGAGCCAAGCGCCCACCCCACCAGGGAATTCAAAGGAAGCAGTCAGCGATGGCACTTGAGAGCTCCCACAGTAACTGCCTCAGTAGGACCAGCCATCTGGCAACCCAGCCTCCATGGCCCTGCCTACTAACTAGTAGAACACACTCCAGCCCTCTGTGCCCCACAGTGGAACATGCTCCCTAGCCCTACATGCTATCTGCCAGGCCATGACCCTCACTGGGCCATGCCCCTGAAGACCTCCACATCAAACAGAGGTCTATGCCCCCACAGCACCATGCACCGTCAAGCTGACCATATCCTCATGGCTCTGTGCGATGCCATGCCTGTGGTCCAGTGCCCCACCATGGACCTGCTTGACACAAGCCACCCCCAGCTGCATGCTGCCGTTACACTTGGACCTGAGTGAACCAAATGCCCACAGCCCTGACACTCACAGCCACTGCTTAGATAGCCTAGCCAAGCAGTCACTATAACTGCCACCAGGAGACCTGAGCAGAACAATTTCCCATAATACCTGCCTCCATGGAGAAGGACTCACCTGGATCCCCACCCAAGCCTCAACAGTGGCCTGGGGACCAACCCACAACTCCATACAAAGATCCCCCAGCACTGGCTTGGACTGTGACAACCACAGGGGAATGGGACAATGCATAACAGCTATATTACAGGATCTCAGTGCACCTGCCTCTCTCCTGTCAGATCAATCTTCTGCAATAGGACATAAATGTGCCATCTAGGGAATTCTCCTTCTACTCAATAAATAGGAGAGTTTCCAAAAAAGAACAGATGTATCACAAACCTATCTGCCTGAACTAAGAGAAGTTTCAAATGAGAGGAAACCAGGTAAAGGACTCTGGCAACATGAAAAAACAAGCTAGTTTGATACCCATAAAGGATCATAGTAAACCTATAATAATGGACCCCAACCAAAAGGAAATTGTTGAAATGTGAGAAATGGAATTCAGAATGTGAGTGGTAAATAAGATGAAAGGGGTTGAAGAGAAAGTTGAAAGCCAACATAAAGAAACTAAAATTTCAGAACATGAATGAAAAAAATGAAAAATATTTCTGGAGAGATAGACAACATAAAAAAATATGTAACAGAACTTAAAGAAATAAAAGACAAAGGGAATTTCAAAATACAGCAGATAGCTTTAACAACAGGTTAGACCAAACAAAAAAAGAATTTCAGAGCTTGAAGACAAGTCTTTTGAACTAACCTACTCAAAGATACAGGAAAAAAAATATAAAAATAAAGAATGAACAATAACTCAGACAAATATGGAATTATATAAAGAAGGCCAATATATGAGTTATTGATATCCTTGAAGGAGAAGAAGAAAAAGGAAGGAATAACTATTCAAGGGAATTATTGAGGAAAACTTCACTGTTATCACCAGAGATCCAGATATCCAGATACGAGATGGTCATTGAACATTGGGAAGATTCATAGCAAACAGGACATCTTCAAAACACATAGTTATCAACCTGGTCAAAGTCAAAATGAAGGAGAAAATTCTAAAAGCTGAAAGACAAAAATAACAACTAACTTACAAAGGAAAACCCACTATGCAACCAGCAGACTTCTCAGCAGAAAGCTTACAAGCCAGAAATGATTGCTGCCCCATTCTTAGTCTTCTTAAACAGAACAACTTCCAGCCAAGAATTCCGTATCTTGCAAACGAAGTTTCATAAATAATGGAGAAATAAAGACTTTTCCAGACAAGCAAACACTAAGGGAATTTGTCGCTACTAGACCAGCCCTACAGGAAATACTCAAAAGTTCACTATATGTGGAACGGCACAATAGATACCTACTAGAGTAAAAACACCCAAAAGTTAAAACTTAAAGTTCTTATAAAACAATAGCCCAAGAGAGAAAACAAAACAGTAGGTATCATTCAAGATGATGAACAGAAGAGTATCCCACAGATAAATACTAACGCTGAACGTGAATGGTCTTAATGCTCCACTTAAAAGACACAGACCAGATGAATGGATGAAAAATCATAGCCCAAGTATATGCTCTCTCCAAGTATCCCATCTAATGCACAAAGACTCACACAGACTCAGGTGCAGGGATGAAAAAAAAATATTTCACACAAAAGGAAACCAAAAGCAAGCAAGTGTAGTCATTCTCATACCAGACAAAATTGACTTTAAATCAACAATGGTAAAAAAGGCAAAGATGGTCATTATATAATGATAAAGGCAGCCATTCACAAGAAGACATAACAATCTTAAATATATAGGCATCTAACATAGGAGCTCCCAGATTCATAAAACAGATTTTACTTGATCTAAGCAAAGAAATAAAAAATAGCATAATTACTGGGGACTTTGATACCAAACTGACAAAACTGGATAGATCACTGAAGAAGAAATACTGGACTTAAATGACACTCTAGAACAAATGAACTGAACAGGCATTTACAGTACACTCTACCCCAAAATTACAGAATATACAGTCTACTCATCAGCACATGGGACATTTTCCAGGACTGATCATATCTTAGGCCACAAAACAAGTCTCAGCAAATTCAGAAAAATTGAAATCATACCAAGTATCTTCTCAGGCCACAGTGGAATAAAACTATAAATCAATTCCAAGAGAAACTCTATTTGGTTGCCCTTTGTTTCTTTCTCTTGCCTGATTGCTCTGGCTAGGACTTCCAGTACACACACGCATATACATGTATGTGTGTGTGTGTGTGTATACACACACACACACACACACACACACACACACATACATACACCATTGAGTACTACTTAGCCATAGAAAGGAATGAATAAATATCATTCACAGCAACTTGGATGGAACTGGAGACACTTACCCTACCTGAAGTATCTCAGGAATGGAGAAACCAAGCACCACATGTTCTCACTAGTAAGTGGGAGCTAAATCATGGGTACATATGGGCACAAAATATGTAAAGGACATTGGAAACTAACATGGAGAGAGGGTGGAAAGGGAGTGAGGGACAAAAACTTACCTATGGGGTACAATGAAGACTGTTCTGGTGGCAGGCACACCGAAAGCCCTAACTTCAGCATTATACAGTGTATCCATGTAACAAAAATATTTGTACCCCCTTAATATTTTGAAATAAAGAAAAAAGAAACACAGCCTGGCTTTTGTACCCTACCACTATTATGGTAGCATTAGAAAAGTTTCAAGATTTTTTTTTTTAAGTGGAAGAGGTAACATTTCAAAATAAATTAATGTAAGTAATTTAAATGGAAAAGAAAAGCATCATTCAGCTGATAAGGATCAGAAAGCACCTGAATACCAGTTGACTCCCAGATGCTTCAATGTCAGTGTTTTTATGGGATAGGGGAAAGTTGCATGCTTGCCCTAGCAATTTTGGCTCAGGCAGTTTTTTAGTTTAAGCAAGTTACGTGGTCACACATCATTCTCGTTTTCATGCTCATCACTCAGAAACCTGATAAATATCAGGAAAATATTTTCTGAGACTCATTTTGCAAGCCTTGCAGACAATCAGCTAATCAAGGTGGGGAGATAGATATCAAAAAGAAAGAAAACGGGGCAAAGGTAGAAAGTAAGAGAGGAGCTGGGACCCTCTATCACGTTTGCTTTTGTCTTTTTTACAAAGATAAAGTGTTTTTTTTATCTTAAAAAATGTATAGCTTTCTTTGGTTCTTTACATATGTGTGAGGTGTGTGTGTGTGAATGTTTGTGTAAATCTGTGAAACTGAGCTAGGTCAAAGAACAACATATTGCTTTTTTTTCAAAGACTGCGAAGAATGCTAACTCAGATGCAGCAGAGAGTTTCTCTCTCTACTACTCATTTCAGAATGAGTTCCCCAGAAGTCTTATTAGACCTGAGGTAATGATTTTGTGAAAGTGATTACAAAAAGTTTTTAGAGGGCAAAAATAAAAGAGACACAGAGAAGTAAGATTACAAGCATGAGTAGACCAACTTTTGGTGTTTAGCCAAGTCCTAAAGAATGAAATTTTGGCTCAATTCCACAGGATCAGTATGGAGAGAAGGAGAATCTTAACCAGAAGACAAGAAAACTTGAATTCATATTTCCTAACAGGTGATTCACTGGTTAACTCCAGTGGATGTACATTTCTAGACACTTCCTCTCCCAGTACCTACGAGTGGTCTTGAGTAGCTGGAGTACAGTCCTATGAAAGGAACCTGTTGGTGGATATTGGAGGAGAAAGCAAACTGGGAGCCAGTGAACCCAAAAATAATACAGGAAACTATGGGACTTTTCAAGTTCTATTCAAATATGACAAAAACTCAAGAAAAAAAAATAATATACATAACATTATAAGGTTGCTTACTGGAAAAACTGAATTGGAGAATGCAACATGCCATTCTTTCTCCCTTTGGTAATATAGAATTGAAACTCTCATGATCCTGATAAGTTTCTCAGTTGCAACAGGTAAGACAGTATAGAAAATGAGCTCAAAGGGGTGGTGGGAGGCCTGTTTTTTCAGAACTCATTGGCAGTGCAATCATTATATCAATCCCTCTTTCTTCTATGTTGAGGAAAAATTAAGAGAATGGAGGTAAAAGTGTGTACTCCTTAGAATTTCTGATAGTCTAGAATCTTTGGTAGGACTTTTTTTTCCTCTTGGCCAACATGGAAACTAATTTTAATTTTACATGAGAAAATTTAGGTACACAGAAGTTTAATAAACTTCCCACTGGCAAGCGTGGAGCTACGATTTGTACCAGAAATTCTACCCATTGACCAGAGTGAACAATCTTAATCATTATGTTTTATTTCCTTAGTGAAGTCACCAAAAAGTGAAGAGTAAAAAAATTCTTCACGTCCCCAGTGGCCCCTTTCTTACTAGACTGAATCACTCAGACGATGGCAAATACATTAATGTCCCTTGTTGAAATACTGCTATGTGAAAGACAGACTTATGCAGTGAATGGAAAGGATCACATTTGGCTGGTTCTTCACAGCATCAAAATTTCTAAAACTTTAGAGAGAGCACAGCAAATGGAAAGCCTTCTTGATATAACAACAGGTACACTGATCTTTAGCCTAGTTTTGTGATATCTAGTGAATGATGAGATCCACAAAAATTGTAAATGAAATTATTAAATCATGCTAAAAACTGTATTAAAATGTGCAAAAATATTTTATCATTTCCTTTTCAAATCGTATTCTATGATACTTCAAGCAGATGCTTTTTTCCTAGGCATGACCTCATTGATAAAGTGTAATATATCAGGAGTTTGGGAATTTTCCTTTCCTTTGACTTTTTTTCTAAAAGACTTTTCTTTAAATTGTCTCTAAAAATTACATACTGTGGTATTATAAAGTAATCACAAGACACTGATATGGTAAATAGGAGAAGAGAGATTTAAATAAGATTTGTTAAGTTTCAGAGTTAAATTTCACTTGTCTGATCCATTTTAATTTCACGAATGAAGAAAATAAGGTAAAGTGACTTGACTATCATCACATTAGTGTAATGTTAAAATGAATGCTAACCTTTCTCTAACTCAGTGGTTTTCAACCATGGGTGATTTTGTACCCCAGGTCACATTTAGCAATGTTTAGAGACATTTTTGATTGTCACAATTAGGGAAAGAGGTTGCTACTGGTATCTAGTGAGTAGAAGTCAAGGATGCTGCTAAATATCCTGCGATGTATAGTATATCCTCCCACAGAAAAAAGTTATTCAGTCCAAAATGTCAACAAGGCCAAACTTCAGAGGTGGAAAAACTCTAGGTGCTAGCTGTATTAGTTAAACTAATGTTATGTGCCCAAACAAATTTTAGTTTCTTACATAATGAAAATCTATCCTTGTTCAATTGAATTCAAAAGCAACTGTTTCCAATTGGGAGACTCTCCTTCAAGTTATGATTCAGGTTTCTGGTATATTAGTTATCTATTGCTATGTATTAAGTTACCCCTAAATTTAAGCTGTTCAAAATGTAAGTGGATGAGACGAAAACAATAAGAAAACATTTATTATATCTTACAGTTTCTGTGGATCACAAATTTGGGAGCTGCTTGGCTAGGCAGTTCTAGCTGTTTCTCATGAGGAGTCAGATACTGGACAGGATGCAGTCATCTGGGGGCCTGATTAGGATGAAAGTTTCTAATAGTTTCCAAGAGACTCATTGGCATAGCTGGCAAATTGATGCTGGCTGTTGGCAGTTTCCTCATTCCTTTCCACATGGGCTTCTTCATAGGATTTCTTGGGTATCACCAGGGCAAAAGAAGCAAGTCAAGAAATAGAAGTGGGAGCTGTATTGCTTTTTATGACATAGCTTTGGAAGTCACACATAACTTCCACAGTATTCTATGTGCCACATAGTTCAGCCCTGATTCAATTCAGGAAGGAATTACACAAAGGCTTGATTACCCAGATGTGAAAATCACTGGGAATCCTCTTTAATGCTGGTTATTATAGCTCATTACTTCCCTTGTATGTCTCCACTATATTCTATATCAGAATTCAAAGGTTATCATTGGGATCATCTCTGTTCCAACCAATAAGAAGAGGAAAAAAACAGAAAATACCACATGCAGGAGAGTTTTAGGCCAGAGTTTGCAGAAGTTCCCATTCTTTCTTGCCAAACAAAAAACACGATGTGGTTGGAAAATATAATTGATCTATGTGCCCAGGAAGAAGAGTAAACAAGTATGGCAAATCATCTACCAATCTGTGCCGTATTTCCAGGTTACTAAACACATTTTAGACAATGTTATGCAAAAATTTCATTGTCTTTAGAAATCAAAAAGATATGAAAATATAATTGGGTGAGAAAAATATAATTAATAATTACAATGAGAGTCACTATTCTATAAAAGTACCTTATATAATTTGGTATCGCATAATTCTGATTTTTATTTCAACATAGTAAAAAATATCTTCACTTCCTCTAGCCATTAATTTATAAGAAGGACAGCAAACTAACATGGGTTAAAGATCTTTTTTCTACTATATAATGTGTAACACATTTAATTGACCTAGTGCCTAGAAATAACTATTTATAATCTTTATAGGAGCAAATCCTTATATGAGCAAATAGATCAAAAAATTTAAGTATATTATTCAAAATTATTAGGTTAATAAGTAAAATATACAAAATTCAAACCTAAGTTTGTCTCACTCTAACGTTCCTAATAAAACAAAAAAATACCACCAAATTGTTTATACCAGCAAATTGATATTACTCTGTTTTTCCTTAAAAAGATCCATGAGGATTTTTAAAATTTTACTTATTTTTTTAAAGAATTCCCTTTACGCACAAGTACTTACACATTCTAGATATGTCTAAAATTGCAGATTTTTCTTTAACCTTGTACAGGACATAATGCATAATATCAGGAAACCCTGGCATCTAAGCCACCATAAATGTTATGGTGCTTTTATTTTATTTCGGAGCATTTTTGGAGAGTGATTTCATACATGCAAATAAAGCAGTGCATAAACAAAGAAATTTAGCTATAGAATATTTAAATTATATCAGCCAGAAACCACAAGTACTTCTTTAAAGGACATATTGCAGAGAAATCTACTAGAAGCCAAAATATTCTCTTCCAAAAAAGTTTTTTAGACATACAGCACACTTCTTTCCTTATTCCCCATACATTTTGTATGACAAACTGCTCAGTGTCATCCTTCAATGCTTGGAAAGGTGTTTTATGATCAAGTGATGATTACTTTAGGGTGATGAGATTTGAAAGGTATGCAAATGTGCTCTTTGATAGAAGAGCCATTTACCTATGAAAAGCAACATTACTAGAAAACTGATACATTTAGAAGTAAATGGCAAACCAAGTGAGCTCACAGTATTTCGCTGGTTCTTACTCAGCAACATATCCAGAAACATCCAGTTCCAGGACCAGAAAATGATAATGTAGTTAAGCATTGGAAAAGCCTATCATTTTTCAATCTTAGCAGAGAGCTAAATTGGGCCTAAAAAATACACATTAAGACACATAAGGACAATTGTCTCAGTATGCTCACAGACTTCTGAACTGCTTTCATTGCCTTTCTACTAATTTCAAGAAAGATGTCATTTTGGTTTTGATGTTTGCTATTGCTATGGGGAGTGTGTGTGTGTTTCCCTTTTTTGGAGGTGGGGGCTGTTTTCAAACTGTACTACAAGCTAAACTTATTATATAACTTCACATGTGGATTACATGAGTGTTCTTATTCTAGGGAGGTATCTTTTTATGTGTTACAAATTAATATCATTTCTTAATGTATCTGTAGCAAATTCTCAGACATTTTAGGTCTTCCAACAATTTGAGAGAAGTAGAGGATTTTCTAGGTCCTTCATCTCTTTTCACTAGCATTATCACTGTTATCACTGTAACAACCACACCTCTCACCACCATCACTAATTAAAGGTGCTTATTTGGTTGGAAGGCTAGCCTCAAAGCCCTCTCATTCTCTCCTCACCATAACCTTCTCTCTTCCTCACTTTTTTTTTTTTATTTAAAAGAAATAAAATTAACATATGCCAGAAATAAAATGCTAGATATCCACTACACTAAATACTATTCATATATGATTCTAGCCCAAGGATTCCTTATAAAATCCTCACTAAAGAAATCATGACCAATGCGTTGATAGCCACAATAAAAAATTAGAAATATGATGGAGAACTTACATGGCTTTTATGTTATGTGATACCACAAAATATTGCCCATTTTTTTCTTTTTTGGTCCATTAATAAAATTGGCTCCAAATCAAGCTTAATTTAGTAAAGAATTCATGCTAGCCAAAACACAAAAATTAAACAAAATAAAACAAATTCAAATACAAAAATAGGTTCACTTTCCTCAAATAAAAACCTGAAAGTTTCCAACACTTTGCATCTTTAAATACTGTCACAGAACCACATTCAAGAGAGCCAGCCCTCACATACTGTTCCTACCCAATTAATAAGCAGATATAGGTGAAATAACAAATTGGAAGAAGAAAACATGGCTCACTGGGAAGAATATTAACTTTAGAGTAAGACATTATGTCAAAACTTTGGACTAATTATTTAACTTCCAGAAGCCTCTGTAATTTCATCTCTTAAATTAGAATCACTAAAATTAGTGCTCAAGATTGCTATGAGAATTAAATACAAAGCATTCACAAAATCTGCAAGCATAAGGTTTGTTCAGTTAGTATCACTGATACAGTTTTAACATGTGAGGCCGTTTGAGGATTTCACTCATTCAGTCCAGGCAATCCCAAAGGCACCAGGCCATGGAAAGAGTGCAGGTATTTTATTTTTCTTCTTTAAATTTTCTCCATTAACATCTCAATGTTTTAACTTACATGTTTTTTTTTTTTTGCATTCTTATTTAAATTCTTAATGGACCCCTAGCACAGTTAAGCCAGTCTAGTTTTAACCTCCACTTTCAAACATTTTCGTGATGGGAAAACATATGTAATTTAGTGGCTAGTTGCTTCACTTTTCAAGTTTTTAAGTTAAACTGTAATGAAACTCCTTGTCGTTCTAACACCTTTTCCCGCTTAAAAAGAAAAAAAAGATATATTGATGACATTCAGAGGCATAGTGTTATTTCAAGGCAAAAAAAAAAAAACACTCCTTAAAATTATACCTATGTGATTACTTAAGTTCTTATTCTTAAGTTGTTGCTTACATTTTCTTATGTTAGGCTAAAGTGGGCAACAGTAAAGCAATATTATGTTGTCAAAAGAGCACATATATTAATATATACACATACAGTCATAGTTCTGTGACTTTAAAAAAAGATCACCACTGAAACGTTAATAATTTCTTTTTCCTTATGGTGAGGTTTGGCTAATTTTTTTCTCCTTTGAAATTTTTTACCTATTTTTTTTAACTGCTGAAGACTTTTGTGTGCCCTAAAAAAAAAAAATACAGTAAAGATTTAAAAAAAAATTTAAAAAGACAAAATAGGATATTGGCCAGGGAGCATTCTCTTTAGCCTTTTTCGTCTCACCCACAGGAGTACTAATGACACATGATTATCATTGAAGATTCACACAAACATGCACACACATCTCATATTATACATGTGACGTTGTGAACGTTTCTATTATATGCTGTAGACAAAAGTTCATATTAGAAAATACACATCTATATACTTTTTAATAGGTGCATTATTTTATTTTGTATGAATTCACTTTAAAATATTTCATCAGTTCTCTTCTGAAAGATATCTGTAAAGTGAAGCTCAGACAAGTATCTACTTAAGTCACATAGCTGATGAGTATTGAAAGGGAAAAATAAACCTTGGTCTTTCTGTTTCAAAGTCTATACCTCCCCCACTACAGAACACTGTCTTACTTTTTTAGCATAGCATTCCAATTATTTGAATGCATGCCACTGACTTACACAAATCATTGTAGGTTCTTAAGACAAAGATAATGCCACAGGTTAAACTCATTTATTTTTGCCTTCTCTCCCCATTTAAAAGAAGATACTCGCCAATATATTTGTAGCTCCCTGTGCTTATAATGTGAAGACATGACATAAAGGCTCCTGGTTTCACGTAGTTCTGAAAGTTAACATGGAAAATTCCACTGTAACAAATGCCCTCAGCTGCATTAGCTGAAGCATTAGCCCTAGGCTTAGCTTGCAGTGAACTAAAATGAGCAGTTAGAACAATAAAACAATGCTCACCAGTCGTCTGGCATTGTGTAAACCCAGTCATAAAGTGCATGTTACGATGTAACACCCACTGGGCCTAATTATTCCCCTTTTATGTACAGAAGAGCACAAGCTGTGTAACCTTTGGGAGTATCGACTACTCAGACAGCCTTCCATTCCTCTCTCCTCCCACTCTCTGCCCACAATAGGAATTGTCCCATCGAGCTTCCATTCTGCTGGGAGAGAGAATAGACTTTTTGGTAATTGATAGTCTCTGTTCTGGCATGGAGTGGAGCAAAAGCCTGCAATTGCCACTCCTCTACTCAGACACATTTAATTGATTCCCTGCGCCAAAAGGATAAAAATCTTTAACACAGCCTGAAGCCCTCAACGATACAGCCCGGCTTGCCTTCACGCCCTTGTTCTCACCACTGTCTCTCTATAAATCTTCCTTCATGCCCAAACTACCTGTTCATTGCTCCCCAGAAATAAATCCTACCAGCTCACCTTTCTAACATCGCGACATCTTCAGAGGCCTTCGTATCTCTTCCACCTTCAATCCTTTCACACAGTCTCTTTCTAAAGTCTTCTTCCAAACTATCTTGGGCTTTGCTAATGCCTCATTTCTTTATTGGTAGAACTTCTAAATTAACCTTTTCATTGCGAATTTTATTTTTTGAGCACATTATTTTTTTCTCTGCCGGTAAAAGAACTGTCTCCTTTACTCCTGCGGTCCCCAACCCCGGGGCAGCGGCCTGGTACCGGTCTGTGGCCTGTCGGCAAACAGGCCGCCCGTCGCCGTCTGGGCTCCGCACGCCTCCCCCTACCCACTCCGCCCCACCCTGTCTGTGGAAAAATTGTCCTCCATGAAACCGGTCCCTGGTGCCAAAGAAATTGGGGACCGCTGTGTGTCGCCAGAAGCCTAAATGCCGGCATACTATCTTCTCTTAGGCGTTCAAATACGGTGATTGATTAATTTTCTGGAGGACGGGGCATGACGGCTGACTAGAGACACGGGTACCCAGATCGGCTCAGAAAGAAGAAAAAGTTTTAGGTGAAGAAGAAAAAAACAACATAGGTCAGGCGCCATTCAGAGGGAAAAGTGCTAGGACCTACCGGAGATTCCACAGGAACAGTTGTGGAGCAGAACAAGAAGGAGCAAGACTTCGGCAGAGACCAACCTCTGAGAAACCTCCTGAAGACACAGGACGCGGGGTTCCCTCACGTCTCTGACAGCCCGCAGGCTCCCCAGCTGCTGAGGAACTTCTCTAATCTCGCGAGACCAAAAGCTGTTTGCTGCCAGTGAACCGGGAGCTTCCTGAAAACGGAGCAGCGGCCTGTCAGCCCACGTGTAGTCGTTTCTCATCACCGCAAACCCCAGCCAAGACTTTGGGCACCGTACTGCTTCTCCACCCATTGTGTGCCTTTTTCCTTCCCAGGGAGCTTCAGCCCTTCAGTTTTCATGTCACTTGTCACTACACAAACGTTTGCTGCCCAGAGGGTGTTGGCGACGCGGGCCAGTGGGTGCTCGGGGAATGGTGTGATGCCGGAACATGGACACTCTGGGCAAGCTGCCTTCCGAGAAGAGGGATAAAGAGGATCTGCGTGCCAGCTCTCCTCCATTCAAACTCTTTTCCTTCCCGTCCCCTCCCCTGCCCACTGCTGCCAAGTGGCACAGGTGCCCCAAGGCACAATTGAGCTGGGGCTCTCAGGAGAGGCTGCTTCCCCTCTGTTGGCCTGCTCACACTACGGAGGCCTCCTCGGAGAGGGGGGCTCACACCTTTCCTCCCAAGACCTGCGGTGGACCAAGGGGTGCTCAAACTCTGAACCCTCCCCGGTGCTGCTCACCTGGCTACTTCAGCAGAGCAGGACATACTCTGAAGCAGAAGAACATTAAGGCTACTCGAGAACTCCATGGGCAACTTGGGACCAGCACACTTCTCCCTGACACATTCAGGTACTGAACTAGGGGTACCAAGGGACCACGCGGGATCCCGTACCCCTAGGACTAGATAGTGTTGCTCTGGCGGGAGGCATGCGGGATTGGGGGGTAGGGGTGGGGGGAGTAATTAATTTTGACGAGAGAGCTTACCCATTCTGGGAAAACCTTTAACATTACAGTAAATTAGAAAATAGTCTTTATATATATATATATATATATATATATATAGTTTTCCCAGAGAGAACTATCTGTAATTGCATCATTGTTAAAAAAAATTATATATATTAGGTCTTTGTCAGTCCACCTGAGACTGTTGAACACTGATTAGCACCTGTAAATTCAGGTGGTATTTATAACAATGATAAAAACCAGTCCCAGATGTGAAGAAGTAAGTTCAATGTGTTTGGTAACAACAGAAGACATCATTCCCTCAAAGGATATCTGTGGGTCCTTTTTAACAAAGAGGATCGGGAAAGAATCTAGACTGCTTGGTATAAAAGTAAAATGTTGAACTTTTAAACAGTCATGCTGGTTTAATACCAGGAATATTTAAAGAGGCCTTTAGCTATTTTGCTGTTCTCATATTATAGGTAAATAGTCATAGTTTATCTTCTGCAGTGCTGCTTTTGGGTCTTCTAAGCCAATCTCAATAGGTAAATATCAATTGTTCAGCCATAAAAGTCTATAAAAACCAGAGTTCCAGAAGAAGCATTATGTTTTGCATACAGTAATGTGTTTGTAAGTGTTTTATAAGCCCTGTGCAATATAAATGGCAGTGTGAATACCAACAATATGATGTTTCAGTTACTCTCTGGGACACTTAATAATATTAGCAATATGTTTCAATCAAGCTCACACCATATTTATTAAGGAACTTTATGTGGTTTTCTTTTTCAATTTGAAGCTAATACATTGCTAAAAAAGACTCCAAAGTAAATGTGTGGCATCAATCCTTGTACACCAGCTCATGTTTATAACAGTGCACCATGGGACATTACTTCCAGAATGACTTGAAAGCCAAACCAAGAATTTACAGGGCTACGTGAGTTCCCATTATCAAATTTCAGCAACCCAGATAATTCTATAGGACATAAACTGAAGCAACTGCATATCATAGATGTCCCAAATCCATTTATCTTGTTAGTTACCCCTCTACTACAATTTTCTATCTATGTCCGGGGAGATAAAGACACAAGTTTAAATCAATCCAATTCTAATGACACTCGTGGTATTATTCCTCACCCAAGTAGATATACCTTTTACTCTCTTGCTAAAGAAAAATCATTTAGTCTGCTTTTCCTTTATGAACAAATTATCAACCTAGAACGTATATAACTATGAGGTATTCAATAATCTAAGAATTAACACATTGGTAGTATTTATTTTAAATCAGGCTTTTGGGAGAGTTTCAAATTTGGTTATTTTATGTATGCTTCATTTCTTTCATATAAGACTGAGGTAACCAACAATAGAGGTACTCTGTCAAGATTCCTGTGGATCTCTTTTATCTTCCAGTAAGCCCTTTTATGAGTTTCAGGCTTCTTTGTTAATGGTCTGCACCTGAGCTATTTACTTGGGGGTGGCCCTCAGGCTACTGGAGTCACTTTGCCCTGCAAACAAAGAGAGTTTACATCCTTTTGGTGCAACGTTTAGTCAATGACTGACAGATTGGAGTGTGAGAGCTCAAGTCTCTGGTCTCAGGTCATAGCATCTTTTTCCAGTGAAATCATCTGAAGCCTTCTTCCATCGGACTTGCCTCAAGTCACATTCTTATTTGACTTTTTCCCCTTCCTTTTCTTGCTTCCGCTTTTACCAGTTTACCTTGTGAGTTCTTCTTAGTAATTCACTGGAATACAAATGCTCACTTTGAGTTCTGCTCTTGGGAACTTGAACTAACACAGCTTATTTTACACCTAGATATTTGTTATTAAGTATAACTCTTGATCTACCATTAAAGAATGATGCAAAAAAAAAAAGAATGATACAAAAATAATTTCTTTATTGGCATCTCATTCTTTTCAATAAAAACTTTCATTAGAGTTCCTTTTGGAGAGAGCATGGGCTTCAAAGTCAGAGCAAGATTCAGTCATCTGGGCTGCTCACTAGCTAGGCAACATTGGAAAAGTTAACTAGTCTTTTAGAGTCTGGTTCTTCAAGTCAATTTGAATAAATCCTATAGGGATGTGTTAAACAGTAAATGAATATGTCTAGCCTACTGCTTTGCTCACAGAATTGCTCATTATAATTTTATTTTGTCCTACCTACCCCTCTACTTGTTTGAAAATGTTTACTCTACCAAAAATCTAATATATGATTTTCCTATGAGTAGAAAATATTAGTTCTCAGAGCTAATATTTGTGGCAAGTAATAAATTTCTATATTTTTAAAGTCAGTTTGAGTGGGTCTATTAGTTTCCTAGGGCTTTAGTAACAAATCACAACATACGTGATATAACATACTTGATAGCTTAAAAAAACAGAAACATATTCTGTGACAGTACTGGAGTCTAGAAGTCTGAAATAAGATGTTGGCACAGTTGGTTCCTTCTGGAGATTCTGAGTGAGAATCTGTTCCATGCCCATCTCCTAGCTTCTGGTGGCTGCCAGCAATTCTTGGCATTCATTGGTATATAGAACATAACTACAATGTCTAACCCAGTCTTCTCATGTCTTTCCCTCTATTCCTCTGTGTGTCAAATCTCTCTTTTCTATGTTATAATGACAATAATCATTGGTTTTAGGGTCTACCCTAAATCCAGAATAATATCATCTAGAGATCCGTAATTCAATCTGTTAAAATCCTAATTCCACATAAAGTCACATTCACAGCCAGGGGTTAGGACTAGGACATATATTTTTGGAAGGACACAATTCAACACAATGCAGTTGAGTTTTTATTACTCACAGACACAACCATTCTGATTGATACAGACTACAGTTTGATTCAAATAAATAAGTCCCTCATTCTGTGGCAAAATTCTAGGATGCTTGGCTCATAAGATGATTGAATTCAACAATTTAAACTTTTAAAGAAATTTGGAGATCTTCTCATTTAATGTTTCCCTTTCAACAAAAATCCTTTTTTAGAATATTCCTAAGCAATGGTTATCTGATACTATCTTTAATTACTCCCAAAGTTATATATTCTTCATGTTATTCATACTACTTCCAGAGAATTTTGACTATTTAAAATTTTCTATGACCAAAAAGCATGTTTTGCTCTAGAAGATCCCAAATAATAAAGCTTACATATATGAAAGAGGATTTTGTCTTTTGAGGCCATAAAAATATAATATTAACAGTAATTCTCTAAAAGAGTGAACTAGAGCAACTGATGAAAAAGAAAGATCTGCTTTGAGTTAATAGTAAAATTTCTACATAGTTTATGTGATTTCACTATTAAGACTCAATAAATGTATTTGCTACTACAGTACATGGGGATAGACTGAAATGAAGTTTGAGGATGTTGAATACTAAATAAAACTTAAATGCTTATTTTCTCTGGCACTCAATAAAATGAGAGACATGGAACATCAAGAAATAAGACAGAATAAATGCCATGGATTTTAAGTTATATTTGTGATTTTAGGATGTTTTACATATTTATTCAATAAACATCCAATGAGATCAGTTCATGTTTACTGCCATTTCCTTTCAAAACTATTAATGAATAATTTGTGATGCTCTTAAAAGACATAAAATCACTTTTTAAAGAAATGATAGGATTGAGATTTTTCAAAGCACATTTTAAAGTAGTATTGGATGAGCCAGATGCATGATTTAGAAGTTTTAATGTGAACTATATGAACTGAGTCTCAGGATAGAACACCGTATAGCTCTATGACCCTGGAGATACAGACATGAGCAAACCTCTACCCAAACAACGATCAACCTGCACACCCAGTCAAATGTCATACTCAAGACTTAAACCATCACAAAATAGATAACAAGTACAATAGTATTAAAGAAAAAGAAATACCAGTAAATATGTTAAGAAAATTTGATATAGTGGGAGGGACAGATTCCTTACAGAGGTTTTGGCTTTAATTCTTGCCTTCACCTTTTCCAAGTCAATGATTCAGTTACTAAATTTGATTATTTTTTTCCATTATAAAATAAAAGTCAAGATTCATTTTGAACAAAAATAGACTCTCCACTACACATCTATTAGAATAGTAAAAAGCCCAAACACTGACAACACCAAATGTTAGGATGTTGAGCAACAGGAACTCAGGAACTCCTGGGTTCAAGCGATCCTCTATCTCAGCCTCCAGAGTAGCTGGGACTACAGGCATGCACCATTACACATTTTTCTATTTTTTGTAGTAACGTGGTCTCCCTGTTACCTAAGCTAGTCTTAAACTCCTGGCCTCAAGTGATCCTCATACCTTGGCCACCCAAAGTGCTAGGATTATAGATGTGAGCAATTGTGACCAGCCAGGTTCTTTCAAATTTGCTGGCAGGCTTGCAAAATGGTATAGACGCTCTTAAAGACACTTGGCAGTTTCTTACAAAACTAAACATACTCTCGTTATACACCACAGTGTTTACACTCCTTGGTATTTATTCAAATGAGTTAAAAACATACGTCCACACAAAAACCTGCATAAAGATATTTATAAAAGGTTTATTCATAATTGCCAGAACTTGAAAGCAACCAAGATGCCCTTTAGTAGGTGAATGGATAAATAAATTAATACTATATCCAGACAATGGAATATCATTTAGCACGAACAAGAAATACTATCAAGCCATGAAAAGAACTGGAGCAAACTTATAATACATATCACTAAGTGAAAAAATCCAATCTACAAATGCTAGACTGTGTGATTCCAACTATATGACATTCTGAAAAAGATAATACTATGAAGTAAAGAAGATCAATAATTTCCAAGAGTTAGGGAAGAGGGAGGGATGTATGGACAGAGAATGGAGTATTTTTAGGGCAGTGAAATTATTCTGAATGATACCACAGTGGTAGATACAGGTCATTATATATTTGTTAAAACCCATAGAAAGGGCACAATATAAAGACAGAACTCATGCAAATTATGTAGCTGCGTACTACGAAATACATAAACTGTGCACTTTGGGTGTTACTGATGTGTCAATTAAAGTTCATGGATTGTAACAAATTAGTGCAGGATATTTACTATATGAAAAGTGTACGTGTGTGGTCTGCGGCGGGGGCGGGGAGGATGTTGCAGAACTCTCTACATTGTGTTCAATTTTCTTTTGAACTTAAAACGGCTATAAAAAATCAAGTCTGTTAAAAGAACAACACTGCACTCTATATTGAAGAGTTATCTGCACTCCCACGTTTTTTGTAGTACCATTTACAATAGCAAAGGTATGGAATCAACCTAAGTGTTCATACGTGGATGAACAGATAAAGAAAATGTGGAATGGACTATTATTTAACCATACAATGAATGAAATCCTTTCATTTTCAGCAACATGGATGGAACCGGAAGACATTATGTTAAGTGAAATAAATCTATAAAGAAATTTTAAAACAATTTTGCAGACAGTTCTCAAAAGTATTTTTAAAAATTTTTTGCTGTATTTCTTTCTAATCTATTTTTGTCCATATAGCATTTTTCCTGCTTAATAATACTATTATTAAATAATGTCAAATAATAATACTATTCAACTGTTAACTCTACAGCTATTTATTCTGTACCTATCATGGCCCAGAAACTCTTACAGCCAATCAGAATACACTTGTAAACTTGGAAGAGAAGTTCTCTGTTTTTATAAAAGCTGCATTTTAATGAAAAGAAAATATACCGAGAAAGATAAATCTACAAAACCCATTACATACATATTTTCAAGATAAACAATAACTAACCCTCACATAAGAGGACTTGACAGAACCATTTGTCACATGTAGTTTATCCTAAATTCACTTTATAGTCAGGGTGACTACCTGTGTTAACTAATTGGTTTTATCCAGCAGAGAAATAAGCTTCTCGTATGTTTATAATTATGCAACTTGGAGTAAAGTGCCCACCGAAGTTAGTCTCCTACCATTCCACAGAAATCAGGAGGCGAGGTGGTATTTTTTGATGATTACATTTCAAAGAAATAGTTCCCAGGTCTTGAGAAAGACATCTGTGAGTCTTAAAGCTGTCAAGAGGCTTACTTAGTTTTTAAAAAGATTCACATACATTTCAAAGAGACAGAAAAGAACTTAAAATCACCAGTTTTCTAAAATAAATGCTCTAAGAAAAGGGAATGGGGGGTATTTCTTCCCTATTTCTAAGAGGGAGAATTTAGCTGCTTATTGTTAATTTGTGTTAGCCCTTGCAATCATTATTATTTTTTAAAACACTGATCAACAAAGGAAATTGTATTATTTTTCAGTGATATGCATCGAATTCTGATTTAATGCTATTAAACAATGAAATTGTGTTATTTCTCTTCTACATTTTTCGGGGTGGGGGCTGTTCTGGGCTGGAAGCAGATTTTGTTTTTAATTATATTTCCTCAAGGTAGAAAATTATGCCACAGAATGTTTGTGGGGATGTGAATTTAGAGGAAATGGTCCACAGAAACTCTCTTCTAGGGAACTGATATTTGAGTAGCGATCTGAATGTTAGGAAGAAACCACCTGTATAAAATATCTATGGAGAAGAATCCAAGCAGTGAGAATAGCAAATATAACAGCTCTGAGACAAAGATAAGCTTGGTTTATTTTAATAAAAGAAATTAGGCTAATATATGCAAATCTTAGAGAATGATAGAAAAAGTGATAAGCGGATGATATCAGAAGATGAGTTATTCTCATTGCTTGCAGTCATTAAAAAGAGTTTTTAAAGAAGATTCAGGCTGGGCGTGGTGGCTCACGCCTGTAATCCTAGCACTCTGGGAGGCTGAGGCGTGAGAATCTCTTGAGCAGTTTGAGGTTGCTGTGAGCTGGGCTAAAGCCACGGCACTCTAGCCCGGTCAACAGAACAAGACTCTGTCTCAAAAAAAAAAAAAAAAAGATTCAAAGTGTAATTATGTGCTGTCGGCTGGCTCATGGTCTGTAAAAATATTAATAGTTGTGTTTTGTAGAGAATAGTCTATGGAGGGGAAAGAACTATAGAGAGAAGGTAGTTATGAATCTACTCTAATTGTCCTGGCAAGAAATAGAACTAGCGTAACACAGTGGATATTTTGAGAGGGGCTTGAATTAGGAATAAATTTTAGAGGTAGATAACTCCATGTGGAGATGAAGACTAAGAAAAAGAGAAGTCAAGAATAACTCCTAGGTCCTCTCCTCTGCAATTGTGTGAATGATGATACCATTATAAACTGTGGTAGACTAGGGAAGACTAATTTTAAGAGGGAAATAAAAAATTCCATTTCAGCCAGGTAGTGTTTAAGACATCCATTAGATATTCAAACAGAGACATCAAGTTAGCAGCTAAAGATATGAGTCTGGAGCTAGAAATATATTTTGGGAAATCAATGGTTTAGATTGTACTTTAAACCATGGGTCTCAGTAATGTCATCTAGGATAGAGTAGAGCTGGTAATTGTGTGCCCTGAGGCACACAGATATTTAGGGCATTAAAAAGAGGGAGAATCCAAGAAAGGAAAATGAAAAGTCATTAGCACAATAGGAAGTAAAACAACTGTAATGTAACCCATGGCAAATAAATGATTTTGATTTAAAAGGAAGCTGTCAATAGTGCTGGAGACAGATATGAGTTCAAATGCGTTAAGACAGATAAGCAGATAAGACAAATATCTGCTTTTGTATTTGGAAAGCTAGTCATTGGTGACTTTGATAAGATCAATTCCAATGGAATGATGAAGATAAAAATATAATTTGAGGAAAATAAGGAAGTGAGGAAAAGAAGACTGAATACAGGCAGCTCTTTTGGTATTATAGTTTCTGGGAAGCATGACTACAAAAGAGAAAAGTTGTGCATTCATTTTTCATTTTTATAATAGGGATTAATTTTTATCTCAGACCCCAAGACTTCAACTATTTTGTTGTTTTTGTTGCTGACAAATATATATGGTATTTTTAGATTTTTTTTTAATTCTGTAATCATAGTTCTTTAAAAAAGAAAAAAAAACTTATCACTTCCCTTGATAACTTACTATTTTATTCTTTGAATTTTGCATTCTTAAGTTCTATTTTTAAATTTATGTTTAAAATTATGAAACTTTTTGAGAAGTTTATTCATGAGGCATACCTAGGTGAAATGTTTTCTGAGGCTTCATATATGAAAAATAGTTTTTATTTTTTTCTGTAAGAAAAATAACTTGGTTAGATACAAAGATATTGGTGTACGGAAGGCCCACTCACAATCTGTACTTATTTTTCTTACTGGCTTTTGTAAAAAACTAATTGTTGTGTACATTTTTAAAAATCTTTCAAACTTTTTTTCTTCTTTTGGAAATTTTTAGGAATTTCTTCTTTGCCACTGAAATATAAAAATATATCTTATTAATTTTACTATTAGGTAGTTAGCTAGGGATTCTGGGTCTCCTAGGAATGAAAGTGGGTGCTGTTGCAATTCACTCCCCCACCAAAATGGGCTTTCAGAGAGGCTCATGGGAAATCTGCATGCGCAGTAAGACTCAGATCATGCAGCTCCCAACTGTCCAATCAAAGTGGCTCCATGGTGATTTCTGAACCATGAGGGATGTCCTAATCTGGTCACTATAAAAGAAGACACCATAACCAGCCCCTCTTTTGTGCCCTTCCCTTGGCTCTCCCTTTGCTGCTACAATGGGTCAGGTCATCATCTGTGGCATATGTATCACGCTCTGTATACCTATATCTTTCTCTTGCTGTATAAGTCTATCTTTCGCTCCTCAATAAACCTCATTTTCATGCTTGCCAAAAACTTTGGCGTGTCTGGTCATTCGTTGGCCACGAGCACACTAAGAACCGATATTTTCACACTAAAACCTGACACTACATTTGTCCTAGAACATTTTGATTATTCTTTATTTAAACTTTCTCTCTTCTTTTTTTAAATTTTTTATTTTTCTTAGAGACGAGGTCTTGCTCTGTTGCCTAGACTGGACTTGAACTCCTAGGCTCAAGTGATCCCCTTGCCTCAGACTCTTGCTCTTGAATAGCTCGGACTACAGGCCTTTTTTTTCTCTTTACTTTTTTTTTTGTTGTTGTTTGTTTGCGTAAGAAATTCTTTTCTTCTGTTAAGGCTTCTGCTGTGTTTCTTCTATTTTCTTTTTTGGTCAGAACGATATAATATGTCTAGGCTGGAATCCCAATACCCATTTGACAAAAATTTTCTTTTAAAATAATTTTCAGCTGCACATTGCTTTTCCCCAGTGTCCTGGTATTTTTCCTTAGATAGTTCCATTGTATTTTAGGGTTATTTCTCAGGCTTCTCCTC
Source organism: Avahi laniger (assembly GCA_963575035.1). NCBI lineage: Eukaryota > Metazoa > Chordata > Mammalia > Primates > Indriidae > Avahi > Avahi laniger. The sequence continues at coordinate 39,576 of CAUYSK010035258.1, read as the reverse complement.
CAAAATACAAATTTGAAACTGTTGCTAATCCTATTCAAACTCGTGCATGCTTCCTCAACCCCCTGTACCTTGTTGTATCTTCTGCTTTACAAATCTTATCTTTGCCTCTCCTTAGCAAAACTAAAGTCAGAATTATATGGATAAATAAATTTGCTAAAATTCAATTTCAAGATTCTTTCCCCACAGATAACAGTTTTTTTTCTTTTTATGATATGTTGTTCCTTGATGTTGATTAAATAGACACTGCTCCAAGATGAGCTGTATGTTTTAATTTTTGTATCGTCAACTTCTCTAGCCATGTTTCAAAATTTTAAGCTTAAAACATGCAGAAAGAAACTCTCAATATAATTTATCCCAATGATCTACAGCCATGTAATTACTGTACCTTTGGCTTTTTATGGATTTCAACCAGGCTTTAACATAGCCTGCTGCACCAGCCCTTCAGATATGCAAACAGAGAAAAATGACACAATAGCAATACACTCAGCATGAAAAACAGCAATATGCACTTCACCATATAGGAGTCATCTCAGAAACTTAGGATTCTTGATATGAACAAAATTCTGAAGGACTGTTTTATGACAGATCCTGTTTATTTAAAAAAAGGACAATAGCCATTTTATGTGTTTAAAATCTTATTAAAATTATTATATGAATTTTATCTGTCAACTTAAGTTCCTTTGATGACCATATGTCTAATACCCAAACTTATGTCGATACATCAATTATTTAATTGAAAAACTAGAAATAAAAGTGTATCTGATCTTAAGAACTCTATAAAAATATGTATTCTTAGATAAAATGACTTCATTTCATAAAGAAAATTCTTGTCCAGAAACTAGAATCATGAGATGGGAGCAGGAGAGAAGAGTGTAGTGTGTTTGGATATATATACATATATATTTGAAGGAAAAAAAGCGATATTTTTAGATAATTACCTACTTAGTTAAATCAAGTAGGAGAAAACAAACCTGAGCTTAATTAATGAGGAATCCATCTGAAAGAACCAATATTCAGTATCTCTCAGTGAAGAACGTGTTCTTAGATATAGCCACTGGTGACTAGACATTCTTGCTGGAAATTCAATAGAAAAATCTAAGCAAATCTAAAATTCTTGAGAATGAATAGAAGACTCAAGGATCAGAGCTAGGGGCAAAGGCCAAGTCTGCCGTATTGTCAAGGCTCACTCGCTGGGGAATCTCAGGTGCTTGTCTGTCACTACGATACGAATGCTAATATTAACTCATTAAATCCTTCTTCACCTAAGTCAAGATTTATGCTAGACAACTTTGAAACAAATAGCTCCATAATTGAGGAGTGGCTGAAAAAATAAGCAAAGCATATACGTAGTTTTCAAAGCTTAATGTAACACACATTGTCTCTGAAAAATATCCTTACAAACAACTGATTAAGTTATATTGAGAAAAGAACTGTTGAGGATGCTGGAAGAATCAATCTTAAGAAATGAGTAGAATAAGTGACTATCTACCCTGGATTATTTCAAGGGCTACATGTTATCCACATTTCATTTCAATGAAGCTCCATATTATCTATCAACCTTTCATTTATATATTCATTCAACACAAATTGATGACAATATATATTTTTTTTCTAGTCAAATTGCAGCTCCCTATAGTGGAGATGGGGAAGACAATGTTTTGAGGGGTAAAAAACATAAAATAAATAAAAATGTGAAATGTCAGTCATAGAAATGTTAAAATATTTAATTTTTTCTTCCTGTCTTTATTATTGCAGTGCTTAAAATGCTGCAGGTTCTCAATGTATATTTGTATAAACTTTACTAAGGGTAAGTGTAAAAACAGAAATGAGAAATCAGTCAGGGTTAAAAAAAAAAGCACCAAATGATGATATTCCTTAAGGGGATGGGTGAAGTTTATTGTATCAGGGATACACATGTGAATAAGAAGACTAAATGTGTTAAATACAAGACCTGCCTTCTTTACAGTATGATTGTGGACCAGAAAATGGTAAATACTCAACCCTTTTCAAACATTGTACAGGGCCCTCTTATTATTCTGTTGTCTCCAGAAATAGTCTCCTTGTGTGTACAACAAACAGCTCACTCGTCCTTTTGCACTTCAAGCTATAGTAGTTCCTTAGATTGTCTATGCACGGGTAAGACAAGAATCAACCTAAACACAAACATTTTTTTCTATCTGTAAATAAAGGTATTCAGAGTAAATTTAGAAATGGAATTTCATTTCATTCATTCTCCAGAACTTCTAGTCTGAGAAAAGTAATTGGTATCACCAGTAAATGAGTCATGTTAGGAGAGGTCAGACATTCAGCAGCTAGTCCCGGAAACCGCCTGTGTCCTGCTCAGATAATGAAATCCTCTAAAAAAGCTGTGATGTATTTCGTCTATGAAATGTTTTTCTCCAATTCATAAAATTCAGGATATGAGTCAAGACAACCAGGAGGGTTCAGTTTGGGATAATCTTAATGTTTTAAAGTCTGTGTTGACTGAATAGGAATTCTGAGCTTTATTGATATAACCTTTTAAATTTCTTCCAAAATTATTCCTATAGATCAAACTTGATAATACTATACTCAGTAGAAAAGAATGGAACTACAAGATACATCTCAATTTTTCTGACTCTTTTATAAAAGGAATAAATTAGTAAGGGAAAAGCTAGTGTTAAGGGAAATTTACAACAGCAAACATGGGCATCAGAAAGTCTTCCGAAAGGATAAACAAGTTGTTCCAGAAAGCACCACACTTCATGGGCCCAAGAAGAGTCTCTGTCCCCACCCCGTACTTCAGAGGCAGCTCTTCTCAAATTTTAATGCACACACTTACAGATCTGGTTAAGATTAAGATTCTGATTTAGTCAGTCTCAGATGGGCCTGAGCTTCTGCAATTCTAATATAATCTTAGGTGAAGGTTTCTCAACCTCAGCACCACTAACACTTCGAACCAAGTAATTCTTTGTTTGGATGGGCCTATGCTGTGTGTTATAGATTTTTAGCAGCATTTCTAGCTTCTACCCACTAGCTGCTAGTAGCACTCCCCGGAAGAGTCATGACCATCCAAATTGCTTCTAGATATTTTTAAATGTGCCCTAAAGGACAAAATCACCCCCGGTTGGAAACCACTCCCCGGTTGGAAACCACTGTCCTACGAGGTGCCGATGCTGCTGGTCCTGAGGAGAGAGGTTTTCAAAGGACTCTGCTTGGTCTCTCCATATTTACTGCATCTTCCTACAAAGTGAGAAGTTTGTGGGGTTATGACAAGGACACATCCTGGGCCTTTGTTCTAGGGAACTAGCACTTAGGGATTTCCTGCTAACGTGATCCAGGCTTGCTTCCAAAATTTATGGAGATCTCATCACTGGATCTGTTTCCCCAAGGAGTGACCATGTCACTAATGGATGTAGCCCTAGGTCTTCAGAAGGGCTGACCTAAGGGAAGACACTTTGAAGACAGGTGGAAGGAGTTCAAGCATATGTGTTGGGATATGCACAAACATGCAGTTGTATCACAGCACAGGAAAAAATGAAATAGAGAAGAAAAGCCTGTGGGGCATAGAAGGGTAGAGTTTGAGGCTCATAACTTCCATGTTTTGGTGCAGAAATTCTTGAAAGTCTGAAAGTTCTAAATTCAAGCTTCACTTTTCTAGTTCATTGTGAAGGTAAGCTTATCAAAATAGGAAAATAAAAAATAATGATTTTTTGGCTTGATTCATGATTTTTAAAGGAGTCTGTATGAGCCTACATTTAACTCTTGCCGTGGACTCCACAAATGTTAAGAGTTGGCCTACTTTCAGGATCGGCAGAGAATTTTGAATTTTCAGCACCAAGGTAAGGTCCTGATGACTGGGAAAAAGGAAAGTCTTTTATCATAAGAGAAAATTTAGTTGCTTAACGTGAAAAATATTTTGGAAATTGTAAAAATTAGTGTAAAACATAAAGCTTAACCTGGAATGCATGTTTCCTCATGAATCTATCTGACTCAAAGACCATTTTCATTGTGCTATGCTAGGCATTGGCAGGATTTTCTGTAAAGTGTCAAATAGTAAATATTTTAGTCTTGTCAGACTAAACAGCTCTGTTGCAACTACTCAACTCTGTTGTAGCTTGAAAATGACATAGATAATAGATAGATGGATGGTTGTGGTTGTATTGTAATAAAACATTCCTTACAAAAACTATATTTTTCTAATCCCTATGCTATATTCTCCTTCAAGACACGCTAGTTAGGCATAATGTAAAGTGTTGGAAAACGCTTTCTCAATACATGTTAAAAATCAATCCATACACTATGTAGCAGATACAGGTAAAAATAAAAGAGTAGTTTTTAACGTATTTCATTTTTATTTTGGCCACCTCGCCTCAAAATCTTGACTGTAATAATATTTCAATTTATATATGATTCTTTTTCTATAATATATAGAGGTATTTCTATAACATGAGACTTATAAAGACATGCTTATGTACATACACAATAAATAACCAAACTGAAAGCATACTCTAAAATTAAAATCACATATAATGAATATTGAGTTACCTCAAATATGACATAGATTAATTGAATAAATGACATAAATGTTCAATTCTTCTTCATTTGGAATTGGTATAAATCTTTAAAGTGGTGTCCTAAAGGGACTTACATCTGCTTTGGTCTTGTCTAAATTATTGTGTTTTCCAAGTTTTGTTAATATAGGTCCATACGTTGTATTCTTAACTTCGGTATATATTGGGATGATACTTTCTAATACAGGCATACCTTGGAAATATTAGAGGCTCAGTTTCAAACCACTGCAATAAAATAAATCTCACAATAAGCAAGTCACATTATTTTTTTGGTTTCCCAGTACATATAAAGTTATGTTTATGCTATACTGTAGCAATATCATTATGTCTAAAGAGAATAATATGCATACCTTAATTAAAAATATTTTGTTGCCAAAAAATTCCTACAATCCCCTGTGCCTCAAGTCAGTAGTAATCTTTTTGTTGGCAGAGGGTCTTGTCCCCATGCTGATGGCCGCTGATTGATCAGGGTGGTGGTTGCTGGAAGTTAGAATGACTGTGGCAATTTCTTAAAATAAGACAATAATGAAGTTTCCCATATTGATTGACTCTTCGTTTCAAAAAACTTTTCTCTGTAGCATGTGATGCTGTTCAATAGCATTTTACTCACAGTAGAACTTCTTTCAAAATTGAAGTCATTTCAGCTTTGTGCTGAGCTGAAAAGAAATTGACGTCAACCCTTTCAAACTCTGCTGCTACTTTATCACTAAATTTATGTAATATTCTAAATCTTTTGTTGTCATTTCAACAACGTTCACAGCATCTTCACCGAGGAATAGATTCTGTCTCATCCATAAGAAGTAACTTCTCATCAAGTTTTACATGAGATTACAACAATTTAGTCACATCTGCAGGCTCTAATTCTAATTCTAATTCTCTTGCTCTTTCTGCCATGTATGTAGTTACTTCCTTCACTGAAGTCTTAAACTTCTGAAAGTCATCTATGAGGTTTGGAATCAACTTCTTCTAAAATCCTGTTAATGTCGGTAATTTTATCTCCCCCTATTAATCATGAATGCTCTTAATAGTATCTATAATGGTGAATGCTTTCCAGAAGGGTTTCAGTTAACTTTGCTCAGATTCATCAGAGGAATCACTATCTATAGCCACTATAGCTTTACAAATACATTTCTTAAATAATAAGACTTGAAAATTGAAATCACTCCTTGATCCATGGGCTGCAGTGTTAGCAGGCATAAAAACAACATTATAATCCTTGTACACATCCATCAGAGCTCTTGGGTGCATTATCAATGAGCAGTAATATTTTCAAATAAATCTTTTATTTCTAAGCAGTAGATCTCAACAGTGGGTTTAAACTATTCAGTCAACCATGCTGTAAACAAATGTGCTGTCATCCAGGATTCATTTTTCTATTTATAGAGTGCACTCAGTTAATTTAGCATAATACCTAAGAGCCCTAGAATTTTCAGAATGGAAAATGAACATTGGCTTCAACTTAAAGTCACCGGCTGCATTAACACCTATCAAGAGAATCAGGCTATACTTTGAAATTTTAAAGCCAGGCATTGACTTCTCTCTAGTTATGAAAATCTCTTATGGCATCTTCCAATACAGGACTGTTTCATCTATGTTGAAAATCTATTGTTTAGACATTGTTACGAATTATTTTATCTAGATCTGGATAACTTGCTGCAGCTTCTACATCAACACCTGCTACTTCACCTTGCACTTTTATGTTATGAGGTCAGATTCTTTCTTTTTACCACATGAACCAACCTATTCTAGCTTCAAACTTTTCTTCTGCAGCTTCCTCACCTCTCTCAGCCTTCATAGAATTGAAGAAAATTGATTTGTTCTGACTGAGGCTTTGGCTTAAGGGAATGTTGTGGCTATTTAATCTTCTGTCCAGACCACTGAAACTTTCTCCATATCAGCAATAAGGCTGTTTTGCTTTCTTATCATTTGTGTGTTCACTGGAGTAGCACTTTTAATTTCCTTCAAGAAATAGTCCTTTGCATTCACAACTTAGTTAACTGTTTGGCACAAGAGGCCTAGCTAACTTTTGGCCTGTCCCAGTTTTCAACATGCCTTCCTCACTAAGCTTAATCACTTCTAGCTTTTGATTTACAGCGAGAGACTAGTAACTCTTCCTTAAGAGGCCATTAGAGGGTTTTCAATTGGCCTAACTTTTATATTGTTTTGACTCAGGAAACAGGGAGGCCTAAGGAGAGGAAGAGAGATGAAGAATTGGCTGGTTGATACAGTAGTCAGAACCCACAGAACATTTATTGATTAAGTTTGCTATCTTATATGGGCTCTGTTCCTGGTGCCTCAAATAATTATAATAGTAACATCAAAGATGACTAATCACAGATCACAATAACAGATATAATAATTAAAATGTTTGAAATATTGTGAGAATTACCAAACTGTGACAGAGACATGAAGTGAGCACACACTGCTGGAAAAATAGCATCAGTAGACTTGCTCAAGGCAGTATTGTCACAAACCTTCAATTTTTAAAAAATGCAAAATCTGCAAAGCTCCATAAAGAACAAAACAATAAAATGAGGTATGCCTCTATTGGATTATTCATTACTTCTTGTGTAGAGTTTCAACCTTTATTCATATGACCTTTTTAATGTTCCTTCAAGTATTGACTTTTTATCAATGATGTTCTTAAAGATGTTAAGATCAATAACTTAATTACTTGAGAAACCATATGTTTCCCTTTGTTTACTTATCACATTTGCTCTCTCTGTAACTGAACTCTTCATCTGTGAGGTTAATTTTTTCTTTGTACCCAAATTATGGCTGTTTTTTGGCTCAGTGGGAAAGGAGTAGGTACTATAATCTACTTTTACTGAAGAAGAATAACTTCTTAATTGCAGTATGAGTTGAAAGCTGATTCCCCTATTGGGGAAAAATATGGAGGGAATCCCACTTCTGATGTAAAATCCTTATATATCTTTCTTGGCAGCTGCAGCCCATTATCAGGTGAACCATCAAGACCTGTTATATAATAATCCAAGTAGAATTATCCATTTTCTTCATTTTGCAGCCACTTCTAGTTTCTTGAAGATTCTTATACGAGGACTGAGAGGAATTGCTTTGTTCAGAGGGCATGTATCTAAAAGATTGTTTTTTTGCTTCAGGATATCCATATGCAATCACATGACCATGACCTATCCAGAGAGATCCCCCCACAAACAAAAAAAGAAACCAAAAGGAATTAAAAAATAAAAAATGAGGACTATATTCTCATTCTCTACCTTTCACTTGTAATCTGCATCAGGTTCTGTGTGGAGAGAGAGACAGGCTAATAAAACATTTGCAAGGCAGTGAAAATGTTTTCAGGTTGATAGATTCAAAAATACCTCTGCAAGGCCAAAAGAAAATATATTATACAGAGTACACCAAGAAAAGTGCTCCCAAGATAGAACACCAAGGTTGCCTTATTTCTACCTAAAACAGCTTTAAGGTCTTCATTCCTCTTTTTCTGTAACTAATACATTTCCAAATTCTGCAATTATCACACATGAGTAAAGCAGTGAAAATGTACTATGCTTTCTAAGGCAATTCTCAGGCTATCCTTGATAATAATAATGGTGATGGACAGGAGTTTTATTTCTGGAAGCACAGTCACCATGTAAAACCAAATTATCAGATTTCAGGGCCAAAAAGAACATTTTGTTGGATGTAATAGTTATAAATCATTCCTCTCTAGAATATTGGAAATTGTGGCTTTTAGCAAAGAAATATATCAAATGTAGTTTAATGTTGATTTTTTCTCCCCTTTAGAAATATGTTTCAACCAAGATGATCCCAAAGCTTAGTAAATCTACATGTAATTCTTATGCAGGCTACAGTTAGAGTTTTCCTTTTATTTTATTGAGAAATGTTTGAGACAGTTCATTCAATTTATTTTCCCAAACCTGACTTGCTGTTTATAGGAGTACACCATAAAGGACTATGGCCTCAGGTTTACTGAGAACATCAGATTATATGTATTGGAAAGGAGTGAATGATCCACTGAGTGGATTCAACACTCCACAGATCCCTTGTGAAAAGCTCTCTCCCTCAAGAAGTGTCTAATACATAGGTCACCATACTTTATAATGTGTGACCTCAACACTCAAGCCATAATTGCTCGCACTATGTTTAAGTACCTCAACAAAAAAAAACCACTGATAGGCTATGCAGCTGTCTCATTGGATTTTTATTTTAAAATACAGAGGCATAAATTCAAATAGTAGTGACATATTAAATCTAAAGATATATAGATTTAATAATAAAATGGAAGGTATTATAAGCATAAGACTAAATTAGAATTAACTTTATATAAACTGCCTTCCATGAGACTTTCCACATGATGTCAATAGGCAAGAAAAATGATTTGAATCTTAACACAAATGTGGGAAATGCTGATTTAAATTGAGTTCTTTTATTATTACATGGCTTCTCAGAATGTTTAAAATGCAAATATGAATTGCGAATCTTTATGGGGAATAATACTCAATATATTGGTTATAGATCTCAGATTATTTTGTAAATGAACTTGTTAACATATCATAGAACACTAGATTTACATGAATACAATCTAGAAAGTAGTGAAATAGCAAAAAGAAACGAAGGAGAAAAGGAGAAGAGGAAGAAAGATATATTTAAAAAATTTTTCAGAGTACTAAATTCTCCACAGTGGTGGAAAAATATAGTTAGTTAAAATAGAAAGCAATGGACACAGGTTTCAGAAGGCTGACAAGATACCTTATCATTGCATTATTGCCTTAATTAAAAGATCTTGAATGTTCCTCAATTGTACTTCACTTTTATGAGGACTTGTTCTAAAATTTTGAACTCTGTCTTATTATTCTATAATCCTTATAAAAACATTCATTAATTATGTTTGATCAACATGGAACAATTTATCTATTTCAAAGTTGCATTTGAAAACACTCTTTTTGCTCTCTTTGCTGCCTTTCTTTGAACCATTGACAGAGAAATGAGAGCCTCCTAGACAACAATGCCATTGAAGGTTGGAGTTCTACTTCAAATAGAGTAATAAAGTGGGGAATAGGCAGGCCTCATTCTGGGGATATTTGTGGCCACCAAGCCAGGGACTTTTATTAGGCTTTGCTCAATGGCAGAGAATAGTAATTATCTAACCATTATCATTCTTTCCCCATTTCTTCTGAAAGAACTCTCATCACCACCACTCCCACCATCACACAGAATTATTGGAGGTGGCAGTTTGCCCCATAAAAATATCCTATTTAAAGATTTTCTTTTTAGATGTGTATGAACAATAAAACACAAGCAGCAGGGTAGAAATTCTTAGAAAGCCCTTTTGTCCTCCTTTTCTTCTTCCTGTTGCCTAGAATGTGGGTGTGATGATTTAAGTGCCACCAGCCATATTCAGGAGTGGAAGACCAAGACTGTTGATGTACAAACCAAATCCATCAGGTTTCACAAGCTGCTAAACCAAAGTCAGAATCTACTCACTTCTATATTTCTGATTGCACAGGGAGTAAACTCTTACATGAAGAGTTCTCTTCGTATCTTCAGTTTACTCCTAATTGAGTATTTTGAGAGCTCTGTTACAGCTGCCTAGCCGTATTCTTAGTCGGTACAGAGGAGGCTAGCTGGTCTTACTAAATACAATAGAATGCCAAAGACCTGGGGACAAGCCATTCCACACTGCTCCAAAGTTATGGCTACAAGGTATTTAAATTACTAGATTAAATATTGTCTCCTAATTAGAGAGCCCAGGCATTTAGGGACTATTGGGATACTTAGGCATTGGTAGCATCTTAGCATCTTAAAATACATAGCTACAAGTCCACTATGCAATCAATTCAAACAGCTTTTCACTTGGGTTCTAACTGCTACATTAACGTCAATTTCCATCAGTTCGTTTTATATTTAAGGCATACAGGATCCCACTAATTGAAGATGTAACTTTACGATGAAAACGAAGACTTTATATGCGGTAACATTTGTTTTCAGAACCCAAGTACAAGAAAACAAGTTGTCTCAGAGGCCCATGTCAGGATCCTGAACATGTTATATGATATGCAACTTAAGAAGCATAATTAACACACAGAGCAGAAACTGTGATTTCTTATCCTTACATCACATTTGGGGGATTGTTGAAGTTAAACCAAATAATGCTTTGATTTTATTTTCATGTTCTCTTATGAGTTACCTCTAGATAAATTTTTTACTGATATTTGGAAAAGAGATTACTGTAAGAAGGCATTGTATACATTTGAAAATTTTATATATACATATTGTATATACATTTTCATTAGAAATACAACATGCCTTTGTGTAGAATGAATTAAGGAATGGAAACAAGTCTTCTTAGGATAAACAATAGCAGCATATTTGTAGAAGTTTGGTTATAACAGGATTGAATGGACATATTGCAACTCTTAGTCCTATAAGATGTGTCTATTGCTGTAACTAGCTATCTGTTGTTATAGGTATTGACATATGTGTTTGCAACCAACATATTATATAAATTTGAATTTTGGAATATAATCATGAAAGCCATTTACTCTTATCACTCAGTGTCAGTGTAGAATTTATTAAGAGGGAAAAATTTCTCCTTGCCATTGGATGAAAACACTGGAAGAAAGACTGGACCCCCATATCTTTTGTTGCCACTCATAAGTAATCGAAACATAATTTTAATCTAACAAATAATAGTCTTTATTTTAAAAAATTACAGCACATAATTCATCATTTTGATTTTCATTCAAAGCCAAGACCACTGAGCCAGACATCCCAACTAGACCTTGCTTTAGTTCATTCATCGCATTTGTTCCAGACCGCTCTGGTTGTGGAGTATGGGCAGGAGAGCAGGGAAAGCCAGGGAGCATGTCTTCACTGCCTGCCTCACCTTTGGATTCTTTTGGGTTTGTTGTTAATTAAGGTAGAAACTATCTACATGGGAGCATTCCTGATTTCTCTGGAGGATCCTGTGTGGGTCCCTCTGTATTGACACCCAAATTTACTTTGCTTCAACAGGCTGCTTCTGTTCTCCCCTGAGACTCTGGTCTCTGGCTCTCTACTCCTCCTGGAGTTTCTCTCTTACAGGACCTCATCTTTTCTAGCAGAAGCCCTATCAGACAAGTTCCTTTTGAAGTGGCACCATACAATATGCCTACCAGTGTTTCTATATTTGGTCCCCACAATTCACATCGCTGGACGTGCTACTGGAGGGGAGTGCGATTAGCTCTCCATGAGCCACACTTAATTTTGTGGTGCCTGCTGCTCAGGGTCAGAGCCTTCTGCCACCTTTAGAATCTTCAGATTAGTGCCTTATGCCCATTGAAACAGATCAGGAAATATGAAAGAAGGTTAACAGTGTTAACAGTTGTTATTTCTTAGTCTCAGTTACATAGAAGCTTTAATTTTCTTCCTTTGCAGTGTCCAGATTTTCTACAATGGGCACATATTACATTTAAAACAATGATTCTTTTTTTAAAAAGTAAGAACCAAGACAAAATATAATGCATGTGACAGTTAACTCAATGTTTTAACTAGTTGATGCTATTTCATTTATAAAAGATTTTGAAGAACACTTTTAAGAAGTGAAAAAATAATCAGCAAGTGAGCTTAGACAAAAATCAGAAATCTACGTTTGAGGAAGGGTTTTAGGCCATATGTGCTCAAAAGATCAAAAATGAGAAAGAAGACAAATAATATGCAAACATCTAGTAGTTCATATAAAAATATAGAAAAAGCCAGTACTTCTAACTTATTCATAAGTATCATCTTTATACCGTAGGATATTTTCTGGCATGAGAGTCAGGCTTAATAAATATATTTTCAATGAATAAATGAATCACTGAGGAGACTCATTACTTATTTGGTACAATATGAGAAAGCAAGAAAAGAAAATCAGGGCTTTCTTTATAAAATCATAACAGATATCTTCTGATACATGGGAATGACTGTCTATAGCAGGACCAATGAATATATTAATATATTTATATATTAAAACACACATGCACAAACACATATATCTACACAAAACAAATTCTATAGTCTATGGATATTCAAGAAATATTTTCCCTCACCAATGATAATGGGTTTAATAATGTCCTATTCAAATGTGAGATCTTCCTACTATATGTGGTTGGAAAAAATAGATAAAATTGCAGAGTATATTTTCATTAATTAAGCTTATTTTTCATAAAATGTATTTATAAGTTGAATATGTGTTCATTAATTTATATATTTAAACATACATATATATTTAGTTTTAATTATGGTAAATTATATTCATATATCTAGAGAGAAAATGAATTATATACATTTAGATATAAAATAAATATATATAGTACGTCATATTCAGGATAAATATATATATAGAGAGATATAAAATATCAAGATATACATACAGGAACATATAAAAGTTTAATATATGTATATACACACAATATTATACATGTGTCCTAATAAAAATTATGTGAGATAATGTAAAATACTTTCAGTGATAAATAAGGAAGAAAAGCAATAAACTGAATGGGTTGGTTAAAGCAAGGAAAATATAAAGAGCTTATTTCTTTCAAGGGCAATTATTCAGTATGTTAGCAAAAGAAAATAAACCTCAGGAAAAGCCTATAAAGGTAAATGCAAAGTAAATCAGTAGGGTGGGACACAATGGGAGATTTCATGCTGTGTCACCCCTGTGTTATATACTCTGTCGATGCCATGGACCGTTGTTGGCAGGTTACCGTTTTGGCCTGCTTCTTTAGAGTTGGTGCTGGTATCGTCCTGATCCACCCAAGCTATGAAATAGTGAAAAAGCATCTGACATTTGATACTTCTATCTCTTAACTGTGGCTTCTCAGGCAATATGCTCTAACCAATTGAGGTTAATCTCAAGGACCAATATGTTTCATCAATCAGGAAATTTAATTTACAAGTATACAGGAAAGAATGGTAAAAAAAAAAAAATGATAGGGGGATGAATTCATCAGCTATTCTATCTGTTGTCCCTGGAATACTGTTTTGTTGTATTTTACTTTTTCTGTCAAGGTAGGTTTGTTTAGTTTGTGTATAATTTCCAGAGTTTCTGTTTTTGGTAGATTGTGATTAAATTCTGAGATTCTAAGAATGTGCCTGTATAACCTACCCCCCCCCTCAATTTTTTTCTGTGTGTATATAGTGTATATTAGGGGATTGAGAAAATATATAGGGTTTATGTTTTTCAGTTCCAAGTTGTAGAGAGGCTATTTAATGGCTAATGATAACACTACATCTACTAAAGAGATTCAGATAAAAGACCTAAAACGTACTGATGGTGAAGACTTCGTCTTTAAATGGTTGTTAAAATTATTTTCCTTGTTTCTGACCATTTCTTAGAAATGCTCTTTGTACTTTCAAACAGTTTCAAATCAGTTTTCTGATTGTTATAACAACAATCTGTAAGCTGGGTAAGTGTGGAATAACCCTTTAACATGTGTGAAAAATAAAGTCCAGAACTTTTAAGGTGATTTTTGCATGGTCTAATGGCAGAGCAGTGACAATAAACCACATAGTCTTATTCCAAGTCCTGCAATATTTTTCTTTTACCCAAAGTCATAAAATTTATGCAGTGGGACATCTTTCTCTTCTTATTGCTAGTTGTTAAATAGTTAAATTTGTTAAAAGTTATATCTTTCTTGAAAACCATCTGAAGAATTCGTCTCTTATAATGATAAAACAACCTTAGAATAAAGCTATATCTTCTTCAGGAAAGCATTGAACACAGATTTGAGATTCAAAATATAGCATAGCTGATTCTGTTAAAACCAAATCTTGTTTAAAAAGTTTATTTGAAATTCACACTCAATTAAGAAATTATTCAAGAAACCTAGTGAAATAAAAAATATCTTCAGGATCACTATAAAACTGTCTTCAAGTTCAAAAGCTTTTGTTCACAGAAGCTTGGAACCTTTTTGTAATGTTTCCTTTCTATCCTTTTTAGTTATGGGAGCTCCTGAAATTTCCTTTTTTTGGATGTGAAATTGAATTGAACTGTATAGTAATGCTACTCTTACTAATAAAAAATAGTTCAGAGATCTGATTCTGTCCCACACTCTCACTCTTGCTGATTCAAAGTATTCTCTTAATTTCTAGGAGTAGAAAAGCTAATAAAAACATAAAATTAATTCTCATTGATCTTTACATTCCAGAAAAAATAATTAAAAAAATGTAGTGAGACCTGAGTTCCTTCAACATACCATGTGTAATAATTAAATTATCTTTGCTTCCATATAATATCTGTTTTTCTTGTTAAAAGCATATATGCATATAGAGATGCGTATAGCTAATAAAATACAGTTGGGACAAAAGTAGTGGGAAGGAAGTTCGATCTAGGTGATCATGGAGTGCCTGAGTTTCCTTATCAATTGACTTGAACACAAGAATCATTTTTAAAGTATTAATAATTTTTTTAGTGGAAACCTTCAGTGAATTCTTTTGTGACATGAATAATCCTTTCCATATGTAAAGGTTTATTCCCTAATTCAGATATACAATCTGTGTTATCATCTTTCATTAGATGAAACACATCTATGTAGGCATGACCTTATGTTTGTAATAGCTATCAAATAAATCAATAAATTCTATTTGTAGCAAGTTTAATTTTATCCATTCTGGTCCAAGTGCAAAGGTTTACACCTGCCAAAGGATAGCTTTGTACAATGTGTCAGACAGGTAAACTCTAGGGAAATAGCAGTGTTGGACAGAAAACCTGGCATGAAGCTATGAGCAAAGAGGCCTATTTTTAAACAATCTGAAATTACCAAACTACAAATGCAACTGGATTTCAATTATTGGCTGCAGCCTTTAGAGTGGTATTGTCTGTTGTGAGTTTTTCATCTTTCCATATTTATACAGAAAGCAATCACTGTCAGCATCATCAAAATGAAATATGAATGACAGTGATGTGCGAATACTGAGACAGACACACCAAAGACACCCACAGTAGGGGTTATGAGAAAGGGGCAGAGTTTTGGAGATGAGATGAAGCTAAAAGTGACAGGTTTGGGCAAAAGATAGATGGGTGGAATTTTTTAAACAAAAGGACCCTAGGGTTTGTAATTTAGGAAGCAGTGACAAGTCTTAGAGGAAGGAGTAGCTCAGTCTTGTCATTATTAAGCAATAAGTGCAAATATATCATTTATCTGAGGTCTTTATTTATGTAAGCTTAAAAACAATAACAACAACCAAACAATAATAAAAGTCTGGTAATATAAAACAAATTTGAAAAATAAAAAATATGTCTTTTCCTCTATTGTGTTTTGAATGCTCTACAAAAACAGAAGCCTTGATCTTTTAAGAAATTTGTTCTATGTCAACTTGTATGGTACAAATAGAAAACAGAGTTCCTAGAAAAGAAATCAATTCTATTATTAAATAGAAATACCGGCTTCCAAGAGCATGGCGTTAGACAGGTATAGACATGTAGAAAATCATGAAATGACTTCATTCTGTTTGGGAAAATCGTATCACAAAGAAATTGAAAATCTCTCTCTCTCTCTCTTTCTTTCTCCTCTGTTTCTCTTTTTCTGTGAACATGAAACTGCATAGAGTAAATGTCAGTCTTCTCTATCAAAAAGACAGTCAAAGATTTGGATGGTTAGATATACAGGGTTAAACATGTCCCAGCAAAATGAAAAGATCACATTTTATAGCTGGAAGATATATCAAAGATTATTTAATCCACTATTTAAAGTTCAAGTGATGAGGAAAATATGGCCCAGGAAATAGAAGTGAGACACTGTTTTATCAGTGATAAATGATCAAAGTATATATGAGTTAAAATTTTTCATTTTTGAAAGCTAAGCATATTTTGTGATTTATAATCTTGAGATAAATATCTCTGACCTGTATGGGTAGTCTACTTCTCTGATCTTTCCAGCCAAGCTGTCAGGCCAAACTGCTAAAATGGGCTGAGCCAGCAAACTGAAGTCTGGGTCCATTGATGTAGATTTTTCACGAGGGAAAGGGTGAAAAGTATTCAGGCATTCTAGAAAAAGTTGTTCAGGAATCCAAAGATTTTGGTGCTAGAGAATGTGAAACAGCTTGTAATATTTCCTTTATGTTAAGCCAGACATAAAGGAAAAAGAAGGGAATAGAGTCTAGGAATATCAAACTCATAACCTCAAGAAGTCAAATAGGTAGGTCCAAGTCATAGACCCATTGTGCTATGATAATTGCATTCAGGATAGATAATCTTAACTGCTGACTTTGTGTGAGGGATTCTCCTCAATGTTGATTGGTACATACTAGTAAGAGAATATTATTCTCCAGAACACGACTACTCTTTATAATTGATGATGTTTGGTCTGAGACACCGTAAGAATGTATGCTAGTGTCAACACTAACATTGTTGGAGTCCATTTTATCACTAAAAAAGTGAGATCTAAAAGATCCTAATTTTTCTAAGTAATGATGTGTGTAATGTGCTAATTAGAGACATTTTGACAGACATTTTATAGCAGAAAAGGAATTAAGGAAAGGAGAGATTCTGGAAGCTGAGGAAAGTTGGAACAAAGTTGCTTAGAGATGCAGGATAGGGGGAGGTTGGGGATAGGAGTGGGAGATTTTTTGAAATAGAGAAAGAAGAATATAAGGTGGGAGAAAGAAAACAGACTTATATTTTGCGGAACTTCTATTCACTTTTGTGCTGTAGGTTGTAATGTTATATTCACCTTTGTATTCTCAAGGAGCTACTTACTCAACAGTACTTTGGGGATTGGATTTATGCTGCTTGTTCAGATATAATGAGGTGCAGAGGCAGATTTCCAGGTCAGGAAAAACATGAAGCCTGAACTACAAAGGGTATGGAGACAAACAAGTTTTACTGTCAGAAGAAAAGTCTCTGAGAAGAGAGGAAACATGTTGATTACATTCCCAACAACCTATTTATACCTTCAAATTTTACCCCAAATTTTAGTCAGATGTTTTCTTTGTTTGAGAGTTTAAATAAAAGGTTTACTTTACATTAGAAAACAAATTCATGAAAATGTATGTTCAAGCTTTGCACTTTATTGGGAGCCCAGCAGTGTAGAATATAAAACCATATACCTCAGGGAAAATTAATTAATTTATAACCTTTGTAGCTCTGCAGATGTAGCCAGGGAGAAAAGAACAAATGTTCAACTAGAAGTAGAGTCATGATAAATTCACACATATTTCAAATATCAGGTCCAAGTTTACTTATATATCCCCTTATGACTACTACTTAATGATACCACATGAACCTTTGGACCTGACGGAGGTTGAATAAAATCATGCAATGTTTATTTAAGGGGAAAAAAAAAAACAAAAAGAGAGAAAAGAACAATAGACTATTAAAATTATAGAGTGAATTCCTAAAATATATGAAACTAAATAATAACACATCTAGATTTAGGGGAAAACTAGAAAAAATAGATAAATCATCCTATTATTAAGCACAAAGCAAAATAAAACAAAATCTTTAAAGCCTAACAACAGCAGAGATACTCTTGTGAAACATTTCATTCCTGATACTCCTAAATATTCACTTGAAAGATAATCAAAAATAATTTCTAATATTGTCAAGCACTATATTGATAAATTCAATATGGATGTCAAATTTAAAGATTTTTAAGGTATAATATTGCATTTTATGTTTTGGGATTAATAATTGATCATATTATTTTTCTCAATTTCTTTTATATGTTGATTATATGGCTAAATATCTCTTGAAAATTGAAATTATTTTAGAAGTGAAGGAGACTGTCTTCAAAACTGACAAACTCTTTGAACCAAATGACTATAATTATGGTGAAGGGGAGGTGTATGAAATTGAACACTAATGACACTTCGGTAATGCTGGTTTGATGATTCACATTCTTGTTAAAATGAAAATGAAGAAAAAAATTACCTGTTTTTAGGATAAAACATGCCATTTACTACCAAGCATTGGTTTCTAAAAGTTCATCTATCATAAGGTCTAATAGAATACCTGAACCTTATAATAAAATAACACAATTATATTGGAGAAAAAATATTAAATACTGAACCATTAATGCAAAAAAATATTTTTATTCCATACTGAATTTGATTGGTTTTTAGAAAGAAATATGCTAGAATATACAATCACCCAATTTTTAGAATATGGGAGGGGGTATAGGGAAAAATATGACTGTTTTAATTATGCATGTGTAGAATAACATTAATTGACTAATACAATCTTTAAAGAACAACTTACAAGAGAAATAAGCAAATCTGATAGCTATGTTTGAATATTTGAAAACACTGAATAACTTGAAACTTGAAGGGTCAAACACAAAACTTATGAATTATTGTTGTATAACTCAAATATTGATTGAAAACTACTAAATATTAGTGATAGAATTCTCTTTATTTTCTTTATTTGATAGAACTGCTCAGTGACAAGGTTTTGGAACATGGTTTTTATGGAAAAAAGTCAAATTTCAATAGTCTTTCTGTAGGATTACTTCAACAAATTTTGCTTGTGTTTTGCCTGAGTATTCCATTTGGAAATTTGTAAAGAACCACATAGGATAATTATTGTGAGATTTTGTTAACATTATTTTTACTCTGTGAACTTTTATTTTATCTTAAATACATGTAAGGCAAAGGGGATTAGCAGTGATGATTGTAACTATTATCTTTCAATTTCGATACAATAGATAATAAAGGTATATTATTATTCATGTTATTAATTTTATTATCTTTCATTGCAACCTCTATCCAAGTATGTTTAGAGGCACAGCAACTAAATCTAGTATCATAACTTACATAATAAGTAGCCTGCATGAAATAATAAAGCACATGTACCAAGTTTTCTTCTATCTTAAATAAATCAGATCAGTAGGTGTGCATTTATAATTAAAGAACTGAAGCTAAGGCTTCAGAGACTCTTACAGGCCCTAAGAGATTCCCTATCAATGTGTTCTCAGGGCCAAGTGTCTTTATAAAATATACAAAACCAGGGTATTTTAAGAATGTTTAAAGACCTCTTTCTCTTTCCAGTCCAACGTTTGATATGCTATACTTCCTTTCTGTCAGGTGACTCATATTACAAAATTGGAATGATAGAGTTGACAAAAGAAAACATATCTAAAAGTGTGTGACAAAAACTATTACGTAATATGCATTTATGTTGTGTTTGCTACTCTGCTAGGCTCTTTAAAGATAGTCTTATTTATCCTGCGAATCATATAGTCACATAATCATTTAAAAAATGATCTTCAGAATAAAAGTAATTGATGTTTAATTTACTAATCAAGATATTGTAACCATCTCTGTAAACAGATTCCAGTGTCCCCTATAGGTTTTTTTTTTTATAATCCTCACCCTTAACTAACTACATGACTTTCTGAGTTGTTTCCCAGAAATGGTGGATTTTCTAGATGTTGTGCCCATTCCCCTTTTCTCTGCAGAAGGTATCCGAGAAAGTAGGTTATGTGCTGGAAGAAGATTGTTAATGAATCTGATTTTCTCTTTAAACAAACAAAAAGAACTTCATAAGACTGTACAACAAACTTAGAGCAGGAAACCTTTTAAAAGAATGACAGTAGTTCTAGCAAAAAATGGAATACAGGAAAACTTTCTCTACACATTTTTGTTTGTTTTAATCTAAATATTTAACACCAGGAATTGAATACTGCCTAAAGTTGGGGAAACAAAAGATAAAGTATGAGGATATGATAATTGTAACCACTGGGAAAAAACAAAAAAACAAAAAACAATCTCCACATAGGGGTCCCCTCTGTGCACCCAGCCACTGGGAGTGGCATGAGGATCGGGAACAGTGAGGAAACTGAGAAGACTTTTCTTCCATTTTACTTCTATTTTAAAATATATCAGTCTGCATATTGCTTCTATTTTGATAGTTTTCTCTTGAATTCCTGTTTTTGTCTGTGTATGCATTTGTAAGACTGTCAATTAAAAAGTTGCGTTAGTAACTGACCACTAGGGGGTGCCCTCATTGCACACATTGATGTACCACCGGTACAGCGCTGATCTGGACAGGGAACACAGATAAATTTTCCTTTCGCTAATGTCAGTCGGAGCTTGTTTTGCTATTGTTATATTTTTTAAAAAAAAATTGACCTGAGGATTTGACATTACTGTATTCTTCCTTGTGAAATGTAAAGCTACATTTTCTGAGTGCTGCTAGTATTTAGACATCTTGGAGGAAAGGATGAAAAACTATTAATAGAAGAAGTTACTTCAGCTCAGATTTCTGTTCTATTCAGGAAACACATAAACTCTCATAGATATGTAGCCTCAAATTTTTTCATTTTACATAGTTGCTTATAGGAAATTTCCTATCAGTTTAAAAAACCCTGTAATTTATATAAGGTGATTGTGATGATATTCATTATAGTAATAAAATATTCAAATTTTATTGTGAAAACAAAAGAATTAATACTTTTAAAAGTATTACATTGTACTATATTATCACTAGTGTAAAGAACTTATATTTGTTAAACTCTTATGCCTTTTTAACATTATTAATATTTCACTTTCATTCAAATTTTATATCACAATTACAAGTAACAAACATCTTGCATAATGTTCTAGCATTGAATTCATTAATAAAATGATATAACAACTTATTAAAATTTATATGGAGAAACTGATTATTATCTTTCTTTGCAGGCCAATGAGATTAATTGAACCCTGTTTCTTATGTTTAAGCAAACATCAACAGAAAAATTCAGAAACTTTAATAATTAATATAAAACTTCAAATACAGTCTTTGCCTTAAAAAATGTTAACAAAAAATTGGGGAAACTTTAAAATGAGGGAAAAACAGTAGGTGCATTGTCCAGATTACCCATTCAGGTTACCTATGTTTTATTGTCTTTGAATTATTTTCAAACTATGTAAATTGTATAAAAATTATAATAATGCAAACAATTATTGTCTATAAAATCCAAATTAATTGTGTCTAATAGAATACAATTGATTATTGCACTGTGGATAGGCCTTTTAAAAAATATGCTTATAAATTCATTTCAGAATTTCTTATTTTTTATGCATGTGTGCTTTTTTGGGATTCTCCTTTGACCTGGTTATAATGGTTCCCACATTCAGCATTAACATCTTTGACACATGTTTATATTATATATGTATAAAAGTCATGATTTTTCAATGGTTTGAAAATTATCCATAAACAAAATTATGACGTAAATTAGTGAAGATTCAGATTAACAAATGCTGGTCAGATACCATTAAAATGAAAACTATTATAAAATTTTAAAAGTTTTATTATAAGAAAGTCTAAGAAGACCTGAATTATTTTAATCTATTAAAATATAGCATTAGTTTCACCTAGATAAGACTCTTGGTGAACCCTTATCCTCACTCAGCCACAGGTTTGAGAGCCCAGCTTTGCACACAAACACTAATCAATCCCCACAATCAATGTCAGTGACATATACAGCATATTTTGGGGGAATAAAATGTATATGAATCTTAGATATCTGAATATACTTAGAAAATAAGGTGTGTACGTGTGTGTATGTGTGTATATATGTACTATTGCCATGTAATAGAATAACCTTGTCTGCCCCAATCCCACTTACTACTCTTCTAAATCCTGTAGCAAGTCTAAATAAGAAATTTTATAGTACAGTCCAGGTATGGCAGATTTATTTCCTGATATTTTCAAATTTGTTTTTTGATGCCATAGTTACAGTTTGACGTATGGCTAAGCTGGATGTAAGTGCATGTATAAGAATAGACCTGCAGTTTGAAGGTGTTGCATGAATATGAAAGGACTTAGTTTCCCTGGGATTGGCCCACATTGCAGAGGCATTTAGAAATCACAACTTCAAAGAAATACTTTTTTTTTTCATATTGAACAATTCTTGAGTCTTCATACATGACAACTCTTGCTTCTGAAGTCAGATCTATGCGGCAGGTGGTTGCTGGCTGAGCATTAGGTGCAGGCCAATAGGGCAGTTGCCGATGGCAACAACCTTTATAGAGAAATATCACTAGGCTACTAAAACATCCCTGGAAGTATAAGTTGATGAAGGAAACATAGTTATCAGCTGTAGGAGGATATTAAGAGAGGATTGTCACAATCTGTAGTTTTACTGAATCACAAAGGCAGAGAATAAAACATTCAGTGGTGCATACTCCACCTTCTAAATCAAGTGCACAGCCTCCATTATAGGCCTTGTATAGTAGGTGACTCTCAATGAAGGAGTCACTTAGACCAGTTGTTCTCAATCAAGGGCATTTTTACCCCTTTAGTGGTATTGGCAATGTCTAGAGATATTTATGATAGTCATGGCTTGGTTTCTAGAGAGTAGAGGCCAACAATATACTAAGCATTCTAATGCACAGGACAGCCCTTCATAACAAAGAATTGTTCAAGCCAAAATGTCAGCAGTGCTTATGTTAGGAAACCCTGGCTTAGTGTAACAATTATCTTGGGACTATAGAAGAGCTGAGTTAGAGAAGTCAGGAATGACAATTTGTTTGGGAAAATATGCTGAATTTATGTGGAATTTTAATCCCCACCATGGAGAAAGGCTTTCTTTCCTCGTATTTCAGAGTTAGTTGACAATGTGTTTAAAGAGTCTGTCAGTGGAAAAAAATTTGTATTTGTCTCTTGATTTTGAAGTGTCAAAGGCACCATCAGCAATTAACTCACACCTGAGAGCATCAATGAAAGGCATACTTAGAGTCAGCTACTCTAATGGCCACATAGGAAGGGGTGACCACAAGAGGAAAATCAGCACTTTTAAGACCAAAAAGAGTATGTTTTCCAGGAATCAAATTAGAATCCTTCATACAAGGGTTTGTAGTGGGTGTTTTCAAAATGGACTGTTTCCCAAGGTGTAATCTGAATTGGGTTTGGCAGTGGAATGAGGTACAAAGTAGCAAGCCACATCAGGTATCACTGGTATTAAAAATTATGCCAATGAATAATGTCCAGCAATGGAAGAATATTTTTTTTTCCAAAGAGCTTAAAAAAACTCTCATTATGGAAGGAATAGTTTGCAATGCAAAGAGCAATAACGTCAAATCACAACCATGCTTGGCACATGCTGTCTTGTCCTCTCCTCCCTCCACTGCTTCAAAGCTGAAGGAGCAGAGGTTTGGAAGAGACAGAGAAATGCAAGTCAGATACATGGAGGTCAGCCAGACTTTCCCATGTCACTCTAGTCCTCTCAGCTTGACACAGAATAAAGCTGGGTGAGAAAGAAAATTTAAGTTTGGGGAATTTATTTTTAATTGTTGGACTGAAACTGTTTTGAGGACTAAAGTTATTGTGGGAGAATATTTATTTTTCAAAAATGTCCTCCAAGTTAGAAATTTTATTTAAGACACAAGGAAAACAAAGTCACTAATTTAGATTTAAGAAGACAGTGGAGGAAAGGAATAAATTGCTTTCTGTTTGCATCTATGCTCTAGTAATAGTAGATGATAGATTACGCAGCATCCAATGAAGAAAGGGTCTAAGGCAGATGAGCCTAAGAGCAGAGGCTTTTTTTTGCTAAGTGAAGTTTGCAAGTTTAAGGTCAAGAAAGACTTTCAAAATAGAAAGAAGGTATGGCTTCTTTTTGCTTTGTTCTTCTATGCAATTAAAGATTTGAAGAATATCAGTAAGAAGTGAGGTGGGGCTATTATCAGTCTATAAGTCTTGATTTGGTCCCTTTCTAGGACAATTCAATTCTATTTTTTGGTGCATGAGTTTATAACAAATTATTTATCAAATTCATCTTTGCTCATTGCCCTCTTGCTCAACACTGTAAATTTTTTTGCTAAACTTAAAAATTACTGCTTCAACTTAATTATTTTACCTACTTTCTGTGTAGGGTAGTTCTTAACGCATTCGTGATAAAATTAATTCATTCTTTAATTTATTCATTCCTTCAACTTATATACGGAGTGTTCTCTTTATGCAAAAAGCTATTCCTAATGTTGTGTATACAATGGTAGATGAGATAGATCTAATCTCTTCCTTTATGGAGCATACAGTCTGCTAATATAAACATTGATTTCCATAATGTACGTGGCATTGTACTTAAGCATTGGGTATACACAGGTGATTAAAACTAGCATTGGCCCAATCGTCATGGAGTTTAAAGTTCCAAAGGAATGGTGAATGATGGCAGAAGATTAATGATCATGACATCAGTTGAAATGTTTTTAGAGTGTCACAATTAAACATAATTGCTGAAAGTTTCTAGAATATACTCTATAATGAGGTCCCCACCCACCCGGCCCAGACCAGTACCAGTCTGTGGCCTATTAGGAACCAGGCCGCAGAGCAGGAGGTGAGCGGTGAGATTCATCTGCATTTACAGCCACTCCCCGTCACTTATATCACTGCATAAGCTCTGCCTCCTGTCAGATCAGTGGTGGCATTAGATTCTCATAGGAGCTGGAACCCTACGGTAAAGTGTGCATGCGAGGGATCTAGGTCATGCACACGCCTTATGAGAATCTAGTGCCTGATGATCTGAGATGCAGTGATGCTAGCACTGCGGAGCTACTGCAAATACAGATTGTGATTAGCAGAGAGGTTTGACTGCACAATAAATGACATGCGCTTCAATTATCCTAAAACCATCCCCCGACCCAGCTCTGTGGAAAAAGTGTCTTCCATTAAACTGGCCGCCAGTGACAAAAAGGTTAGGGACCGCAGTTCTATAGTGTCAGAAAAGTCATCTGAAACTTTCAAATAAATATAAGCAGCACATCATTTTATAATAATGCGAGGCAAGAACAAAGGTTACCTAACATACATCTAAGTGACTGTATTTAGTTCAGTTCACAGTTTATTGTTTATTAAGGTCCCAGATTCCATGTTAACTTGCAGACTTTTTGGTCCAGTAGAGATGCAAATGATTTTCCTCTGGTAGAACAGATAACCCTAAAGGTTTATGGCCTTGTCATATATAAATTAGTTTTGTATCTAATCCAGCAATCTTTTTCTAGCATTGTTTATTTATGCTTAACTCATAATGCCCTCTAGACTGGCCATAATATCTTACTTGTTCTCTCATTTAATAAGGAGTTAAAGCTTTGATGGGTGTTTATTTTATATTTTTCTGAACATCATGATTTTAACCTTTTGAGAAATTACACCCAAAATATCAAGTTTATGGCAAATATATACTGTAGCTACTTGACTAATAGATTTTTATTCATCAAGAGTTATTAAAATTTTATCAATTATCTATAGCACCTATCAAGATGATATAAAATTTGTCTTCTATTTCAACATACTACAGGGGTACAAATGTTTAGGTTACATATATTGCCTTTAAAATTTGTCTTTTTCACTCTTAGTGAAACATTGCTAGGAATTCTTTTAATATTGAGCCACCTTTATATTTATGAGATTAAATAATGTTTTAAAAGTATTAATGTATCCCTAGGCTAAATTTGGTAATATATTATTTAGTATTTTTGTATATAAATTTGTATGTGAGTTTGGTCTCTTACAATTTTGATGGTAGGTGTGATACTCATGTTTTTGTTATTATAGAAAGAGTTGGTAAATTTCTTCCCCTCCTGTTGTTTGGAATTTTTTAAGCAATGTCTTTGATGGTTTTATGGAATTTTCCTTTTGGAAGATTTTTAACTTTGTAATTACATTTTTAATTCTATGAATATTGGCCTACTCGATTTTTCTACCTACTTTCAGATCACTTTTTGAAATATAGATTGTCTTAGTAAATTGTCCATTTTATCCAGATGATCACATTTATTGGTATACAGTCATATATAATATCTTTTTATTAATTGAAATAAATTATTAAAAAAATACTGATACTTATATCTATGATTCCATCCCGATGGATGTTTGTGTGTATATGTGTGGGTTTTTTTTATATGAAGGAATAATAGTAAGCATATTGTTTTGTAACTTGTTAGTTTACAGCATACCTCAATTTAAAATATGCCTTCCAAATCTATGTCACTTTGTGTAGATTGCCTTCATTTTATAGTAATTAAGTTAATTTCTTTTTAATGGTATGTAGTTTACAGAGAATAGAAATTCTAAAGTAACCAATTACTATACTATTGATAGACATGAGTGCTTCCAAATTTATTTTAGTAACAAGGCTAAAGTGAATTTAGTTTTATATATTTTGCATACATGTGATATTATCGTTGTAGAACATGTGGAGGTGAGGGGAAACTTTTTTACCCCAAATGTTTTCTGAAAAGTCAACTCACAATAAGACAGATTAATAAGAGAAAGGGATTATAAATGTATTTACCATGTACATGAGGAGAATCACTGAGTGATTACCGAGTATTCCAGTGGGGTCCAGAAATTTATATACCCTCATTTTAGAAGGGTGGGAGAGATGAAGAATATAGGTAATTCTGTTTAGGAGCCATAAATGGTCACTAGGAAGGATGAATGGATAGGGGGAAATAGACCGACTTGTAAACGATTCTCTATGTAAATTAAATTAACCTGAGAGAAAGGTATTATGTTTAAAATGATTTGGGTCAGATCTGGTTGTATTCTCTATCTTCTTTTCTGTAATATATTGAGATAACAATATGGACAAGGGAAAGTCCATTGTTCTTTTTGATGGGTCTATTTTTTTTATGAAGAAAGAGGAAAAGCCCCTTTCCAGGTCTATTGATCTCCAAGGGCTTTTAATTCAAATATTTTTTATACCAAAGAGTCATATTTTGGAGTGAAATTCCCTGAGCTCCTTCAAACACATACCCAGGAATGTAATTATTGAATCAAATGGTTTACATATTTTAAATTTTAAAAATAGTGCAATATTTTCCTCATAAAAAGCCTAGAGACAATTTGCACTCCTATCAGTATGTCTCACCAACACTGGGTATCATCAAGCATATTCATTCTTTTAATTGCCAATGTGATGAGTAAAATGTGTATCTTCCTTGAAATTGCAAGTTCCTGATTCTTGTTTTTAAATCTTTCATTCATCATATGGGTTTTTAATAACTTCTACTCTGATTTTGAAGCTACTTTATTGAGGTATGATTGACATATGAAAGCTACACATATTTAATGCATACACCTTGGTATATTTGGAGATGAATATATACCCTTGAATTCATCACCATAATATGTGCCATAAATATACCCATCACCAACAAAAGTTTCTTTCAGTCCTCTTTATTATTATTATTACTGTAATAAGAATAATTAACATAAGATCTCACTACTTAGCAAATTTTTAATTATATAATGTAGTATTGTTGACTATAGGCACAATGCTACACAACAGATCTTTAGTACTTATTCATCTTGCACATGTGAAACCTTGTAGCCTTTGACTAATACCTCCCTGTTTCCTCCTACCCCCAGGTCCTGGAAAACACCATTCTACTTTTTGCATCTATGTATTTCACTAATTTAGGAACCTCACATGCGTAGTATCATGTAATATGTGTCATCTCTGTGCTTGATCTATTCACTTAGCATAATGTCCTCTAGGTTCATCCATGATGCTGTAAATGACAGGATTTCCTTCTTTTTTTAGGTTCAATAATACTTCATTATATGTATATGCCGCATTTTCTTCATTCATTTGTCTATCTATGGACTTTTAGGTTGCTTCCAAGTCTTGGCTATTGTGCATAAGGCTGCAATGAACATGGTAGGGCAGATATTGTTTCCAGATACTGATTTCATTTCCTTTAGATATGTATCTGGTAGTGGGATTGTTGGTTCAGATGGTAGTTCTATTTTTATTATTTTGAGGAATCTCCATGCTGTTTTCCATATTGGTTTTAGTGACTTAAATTTCTACCAGCAATGTATAAAGGCTCTGTTTTCTCCACATCTTCACCAACACTTGTCTTATTTTTTAATAACAGCCATTCTAAGAGATATCAGGTGATATCTCATTGCTGTTTTGATTTGCATTTACCTGATGATTATTGATATTGAACATGTTTTTGCATACCTGTTAGTCATTTCTTCCTTCTTTAGAGAAACATCTATTCAGTTCAATTGCTCATTTTTAAAATGTGGTTGGGTTTTATTTGTTTTTATGTTTTGTTTTTTGTTTTACTGCATTGAGCTGTAGAACTACCCAAGACCCCAAACAGCCAAAGGAATTGTGAGCAAGAATAATAAAGCTGAAGTTCAAAATATGTAACAAAGCTAGAGTAATCTAAATAATATATACTGGCATAAAAGTGGTTACATATAGAGAGAGAGAAAGAGAGAGAGGGAGATAAATAGATTGATAGATAGATATACAGACCAATGGAAGAGAATAGAGAGGCTAGAAATAAACACATGTATGTAAGGTGAACTGATCTTTGACAAGAATGCCAAAAATTCGCATTGGGGAAAAGATATTCTCTTCAACAAATGCAAAATAATTACATTGGACTTTTATCTTACAGTATATACAAAAATCAGCTAGATGTATTAAGGCCTTAAATGCAAGACCTAAAAATGTAAAATTCCTAGAAGAAAGCATAGGGAAAAGCTTCTTTCAAGACTCTGGTCTTGGCAGTGATTTCTTTGATATGACAGCAAAAGCATAGGCAACAAAAGCAAAAATAGACAAATGGAGTTATATCAAACAAAAAAGCTTCTGTACAGCAAAAAGCAAAACAAAAAAATCAATAAAACGTAAAGGCGACCTACAGAATAAGAGAAAATATTTGCAAGTTACATATATGACTATCTGGAAAGACTAATAATTAAACATATATAAGAAACTTCTCATTTTTATCATTATTTTCATTAAGTAATGAAAATATTATTTGACCTGTTAGGTAGACAGTGAGGGACTTCCAGCTCTCCTAGAGACAAAGGCGGGTGCCTGCCCTAGTGCTGCCTCAAGCAATTGCCACATCTGGGGAATAAAGACAAGGGTGGGCACCTCATCTTGATGCCACCCCAGCAATTGCCATACTTGGGGAAGGAGGAAGGCCCTGCCAATCTGCGAAAGAATGCAGGGAATCCCCCAGCCAGTGGCCAGGCAGCCCAGGCACAATAGGATCTGGAAGGTGACCTAGAGTACCCTAAGGCTAATTATCATGTCATTAACAGTCCATCAAAGTCATTCAATGGTGATATCTGAACCACAATGAGGGCCCAATCCAGACAATATAAAACAAGACCCCAGACCGTAACCATTGTCTCTTGTTATGACAGACGGGCTGTTTGTTGCCTGTGGTGAATGTATCTTGCTCTTGCTCTGTAAACTTATCTTGTTCTTCCTCAATAAACTTCGTTTCTTGTTTGCATTGCTTTTGATGTGTCCGGTCATTCTTCAGCCAAAAGCACAAGAAGAACTGAGAATAGACAACTGCCAACCTGCCTTGAGAAAATGAAAGCCTCAAGGGTTAACTTTCAGGCTGATTTTAATGTGTTTATTAGCTATTTTAATTGGACTTCCCTATCACATTCTTAGTTAAATCCTCTTTGCTTTTTTCACGCATCTTTATCCTTCATAGTTATATAAGGCTTGTAATTCCCAATGTGTAGAGACAATAAACACACTGTTTTGCCATTGTCTTAAATTTTCTGGCTTCTGCCCATCACTGATTTTAATCATCCTTCTTCTTATTTTTAATTATTTTTGCTTCGAGTCAGTGTTATTCCCTAGAAAAGGAAAGTAACATGTTAAGTTCTCAGTAAATCTACATAAGAACATTCAAAAAAAGGGAGTAGAAGAAATAGTCACTGTGGTAGTCCTCTCAGGGAGGGTAGAAGAGTGACTGATCTTCTCTCTTCCTTGGTTTGCATGTGTGGAGATAAACTTGTAACCAAAATTCAAGAGTTTATTTAGGGTACATTCCTATGGTTATAATTGGCATGCATTCATTATATAGGGGCAATAAATCTTGAAGGTGTTAGGGATAAAAGAAATCAAAAGTATTTTACCCTCAAATATATTTCTTTGACATATTTTGAAATGGTTTTGAACAAACAAATAATGCTGCAAGGTTGTCTTTGTGGAGGGGGAGGGGAGAAGTCTGCATTTGTAGAGAATCTCCATTAAATGCAGCTGGGTCCTGTTTATTCTACCAAGGACCCATTAACTGAAACTCTGACACCCCTACAGGTCTGAATAAAAACATTTACCATCTACTCTCCCTGAGGGCTGTTACTATAGGCTTATCTGCATAACAAGGCCACCTTTGCTAGCTAGGCTTCCTTTCTCCCTCCCGTAACCTGTCCACCAAAACCTAACCTGCCATTAATAGCCCTTCTATTAATTATTTTTTTAAAAAAATAAAAACCCTCTGTGCCTCACTGAGGAGTTGAGTTTAGGGAGAGAATGGCAGTGCTTGTGTGACTCAGTTCCCAGGTTGAGTTCTCCCTTTGACATAATGAGTTTTGGGAGGTCCTGAGATTTTTATTTTTCCTTCACACACATTATGCTTCATGTCACCACCACATTATAGAAGTAACAATTAGAGGTGATGACAGGATGTTCTACAAAATACATATTTCCTCAAAATGAAACAAGCATATCAAAGAAAGCCCTTGACAAAATGCCACTCATATTCCCACAGTAACTGCCGTCCCAGATTTTGCATGCTAGCCAAAAAAATGTTAACACACAGGCAACACTCTGAATTGACATATTTCCATATTGAATAAATGATGTTTTAAACTCAGATTATTTTAGTTACAAGTAACAAAAAGTCATTGGAACATAATCAGAAACCAGGAATACAGGGATATCTTAAAGATTTCAACTACAGGAAGATCTCCTGAGGTTATGTATTCAGTATTAGGAGGCCACCAGCAATCCAAGCAACTGCTCTTTCTCTTTCCTTTTTCTCTTTTTCTCATGGCCACTGATTACTTGTTTCATTATCTATTTTTGTATATTTTTCCTGATTCTTTCTGAAGAGTGATTTACTCTACTTCTCTACGCCAAGTATTCACTTTATAGGTCCTGTGTGCATAAGTGATCCACTCATTTGTAAACCTTTCAAAGAAATAATGCACTGGACAAAGTTAAACAGCCATGGAGGATCTTATTCAAAGCTATTGTCACAAGAGAGATTGAAATTTTGGGGGTGAGAGGAAACTTCCCCTTTCCCTGAAAGTTCGCTGAAAGATCAACTCATAATTAAGGCATATTAATAAGAGAAAGAGGTTTATTTACTGTGCATCCCAGGGGGGGTCCAGAAATTTATATGTGCTCCTTTTAGAGGTGAGGGGGAGATAAGGAATATAGGCAATTCTGTTTAGGGACAATAAATGGTCACTAGGGAGGATGAACATATACTTGGGAGGATAAATGGATTGGGGAGGGGGAACAGATTGACTTGTCAATTAACCTGGGAGACAGGTATTATGTTTAAAATGGTTTGGAACAGGTCTTGTTGCATTTTTGATCTTCTTTCCTGCAATACTGAGATAACAGGGAGAGGAAGAGAAGTCAATTGTTCTTTTTGATGAGTCCAGTCTGGTTTATGCAGATACAGGGAAAACCCCTTCCAAAGTCTGCTGATCTCTAAGGGCCTTTAATTCAAAATGCTCTTTATACCAAGGAGTCATACTTTGGAATGAAATTTCCTGAGCTCCTTCAAAATCAATTCTGCTGAAAGAAAACAAGGTTTATAAGTTCTGAGGTGAAGTAATGGGAAAGTACTCGAGGATATTGGTAGGGAGGATGTTAGTGGGGAGGTACTTGAGCACAGTGCCTTATTCCTGAGTTTACAAATGATTTTTCTCTGTGATTCAGCTGTCTGTGTGTGCTAATTCGTGCAAACTGAAGTTAGGCTCCTACTCTCTCACAGAAACTGGGAAATGGAATGCTGCCTTCCTTGTTGATTACATTTCAAAGGTATGACTCCCAGGTCTTCAGTGAGAAAAAAACCATCCAGAGCCTGGAAGAAGATTTATATACATTTCAAAGAGGCAGAAAAAGAATTTGCAATGACAAAGTTTCTAAAGTAAATGCTCTAAGGAAAGGGTGTATGAGTCAGGGGCCTTTAGTAGGGAAGAAACTCACCTAAAATTTTCTCAAGCTGAGGGGAACTTCAAGGCTTAGTCAAGCCCAAAGTTACTAGCATCTTTTATTTGGATTCCAGATTCTCAGGTGAGTAAAATTGATTGGCTCAGAGGGGTTTAAATGTCTAATCCAGGTCTAATCAGAATTAGCTGTTCAATGTATAACGTGGCTTCCAGGGCAGAGCAGTTCTCAGAAGCAAGGGTTATAGCTGAGCGGGTCTGCAAAAGAGAGCTACTGCAGACATTTATCACACTATTGTTCTGAAAAAGATTGTTTATTATCTTGTGAGCTTAAAGTATTAAAGTTATATCTCCCAATAAACCTCCTGGATAAGAAATTATAAGAAGCAAAGATACTAATGGGTGTTTGTACTATACAACCAATTAACAGAATATGCATGTAAAACTGGAAATATGCATGTAAAACAATATGCAGTAATACTGGAAAAAAGATGTAGTTCATAATCTAATGAGCTACTTGAGGTTCTTTTTCTTTTCTTAATTTCTCTGAGATTATATAATATTTCTCTAAGATCGAATCTCTGAGCTTCATTACCCACAGTATGTTATGTATTGAAAATGTGAATATACTGATCAGTCATTCTTTCAACAAATGCTTATTGAGTGCATTGAGTTAAGAACTGCATATGCCTAGACCAGAGATTTTAAAATAGACCCCAAAATGAAAATTTTAAAAGAATGGGGAAAAATAAAATTATAGAGATGCCCAGAGTCCCACAGAAATAAAATGAAAGTCTATCTAATCTAGATGCGGGGAGAAAAGAGGAAGGGCAAATTCTTTAAAGGAAGTGTCCCTTGAACTGGGTAAATCTTAAAAGCATGAGGAAGAGTATTGCAAATAGAGTGAGTAAACACAACATATGGCCATAGGGAATTACAAAATTTACGTACAAGAAATTAAATTTCAAGTCAGTGTGAGAAATGGGACTGGAAAAGTAGGAGAGATTACAAAAGATCTTATCCATCTTATTTCAAATTTTGAATTTTTACATGTAAATGTAACCATGTAATGTCCATTTGTGAAAACCTACATTGGCTCTGTCAGTTGTTCCAAATGTTGCTTGTATCATCATATATATTAAAAATAAAACTTAGGCAGCACCCTAGAAAAAGAGAAGAGTCTGCTTGCTCACCCTCTTCCCCTACCCCACCCCAGGGTTCTAACCAGCTGTGCCAAAGGCTGAGGATAGAATTTGGCATGATGGTGTGTCACAGCTGTCCAAGTGAGAGGATTTGAAATACTACTAAATAGAGGGAGGATTGATGGCCACAAGCCTGAAGGCAGGAATAAAAGTTTGAGGAAAAATAATGGCTTCTAAGAGGACAACTTATAATTTAGGAAGCATGAATAAGAGAAGAAGTAGATATGGGGAAGAGACATGGATACTTTCAAGAAATATTTAAATCAACTTGACAGGACTTCATGATTGATGACAGTGCAGAATAAAGGACAGGACCTAGTCCAGGATGACTCTGCCTTATCATTTAATAGCAATGCTAGCTAATTTTATACACCAGGGTTCTTTTTACATTTTATGTAAACAGGCTGATCCAAAGTATAGTGGGACAGGGAGGTGTCAGCAGAAACAGTGTAAGCAGAAAAATAAAACAGATTATGGGGGCAAAATAATGTAGAGACTTAAAAGATAAGACATATTTAAGGGGAAGCCATAAATTCCAAAAGGTTAAAGTGGATGTAAATGAGGACAAAGGTAGGTTTAGGTCAGTTAGTTGAAAGCTAGAAAGTTCTGCTAAAGAAATGGTCAAGTGGGGCTGATGAGACTATTCTCAGATATGTCAGGAAGTAGAAATATGATTAATTTTGTTGCTTTGGCAGGTTTACTAAGCTCCTAAAGTTTCAGACAATTCAAAAGAAGTAGGAGAATCTAGGGGTTCAGAGCATATAATTAAGTTTCTCTTTCCCTCTGCCTCCCCCTCCACCATTGTGCCCTCCTCTGCTTTCATGTGAATTGACTTCATGTCAGGCAGACTGTCTCCATGTAGTGGCAACATAACTCCTTTTCCCTAGCTCCTTAATAACTGCCATTTAAGAAGGAAAAAGATCTTTCCTTTCTTTATAAAATCACCTGGAAAATCATACAAATTAATATAAAAATTTACTCTCAGTTTCTGTACTTTTCTTGTACGCAGACTCCAACAAACAATTCATACATCAGCATGGTTCTGCAGACCTCACCTCGAATGGCACTAGGTCTAGCAATCTTGAACATTTTAAAAACCATTAAACCCAAAGCTGAACTTCTCTGAATGTAGTGGAAATGGAGTCTGAATAGTTTTGTTTGTTCTATTCCTTGTCTGGCTGCAGAGAGAGAGAGGCAGGGCTTTGTTTTCATAGCCTCAATGTATGGGAAATATGCAGATCCCCAAGAGTTGCAAAACCAAAAGAAATGGGTGAGCAAAAATAGCAGGTGTCTTTAAAATAAGCATAGTGATGCAAGTATATTATCCTGACTACTTTTTAAAGAGATAAATGCATCACTTAGTCAACACAAGTTTATTGAGCACCTAAAATAAATAGTTGTCCCTATGGTAAGTTATAGACACAGAAAGATGAAGGAAATACAGGTTCTACCTTTATAGGATAGATTTATCAGAATATGACCCAGAAACAGATAATATCTAGGTCTAGAGGAGTCCTCTGTGTCTAAGACCTTAGGCAAAGTCTGTGTCTTATATTCGTTACCATCCTCATTTTTTTTTCCTAGTTCCTATAGGTGTAGACCATAGGAGTATGCTTGCAGTTAAGGACTGATAGTGAGTTGGAGCCTATAATATGTCTATCAATATCCTGGACTCTTCAATTTGAGATATTAGAAAGAAATAAATATAGGCACTTGTTTAAGGATAAACATTTATATCAGCCAATGTGACCCTGTGACATAACAGGCTGTACTCATTTTGCTACCAAATAGAGAGAAGAGTCAGTAGGGATCACCTCTGAACAAAACAAATATTTGCCCCATATTCCTTATTAATTGTATGACAGAAGTATCTTTCTCATTTGATAGTATTAAGCTAGAAAAGCCTTTGAAGGCAGAATTGGTTTTTTCTTTGTTCATCTCAATAGCTATCACAGGATCTGACACCTAGAATATTCAGTCAATGCTGATTGAATGAATAAATGAGAGCAGCTTTCTTAATAAAGAAACATTGCAATTTTCTCCTTACTGAATAAGACAATTTTTTTTTATTTGAAAAAGAAAATGGAAAAAAAAAATATACCGAAGAACAGGAAAGATCTATCTCCAGAGCCAATATTTGTTCCTAAGTATTTGTACCTTTAATTTTCAAGTGGGCACATAATAGCTGAAATTCTTTTTTATATTTTGCTCTAATAAATGTGAACTTTATGAAGTCTAGGGGAGAAAAACAGCTAGTAATCATAGGATAAATGCTTAAAGCTTCTTTTATTGTTTTTCATCTGGTGCCCTTTGCTGAAGGATATTTCCTGTGTCCCTCGGTGACTGAGGCAGAATAAAAACATTTCATTTTATGGAAGCAATTAGACACACATCTGTTGTTCCAGAGCATTCATATTAAATGTTTGTCTACACATACCATGTCAATTTTAAAACATATATACAACAAGGAATATTTTAAGTCACATTGATATACAAGGATGTGTTATAGGATTTAGTCCTCTTTTACTTTGGCTTAATGGAAATAGAGCCTTTCATTCCTTGAGTACTTAAAAATCTATGTTTATTTCTGTTGTAACCAACCTAAGAAGGATTACTATATTTCATTTGGCTTTTTCATAACTATTGAACATTTGTTAAAAAATGTCTTTTCATCTCTCTATCCTTAGTATTGAACCTGACGATCTAAT
This sequence comes from Avahi laniger, assembly GCA_963575035.1. Lineage (NCBI taxonomy): Eukaryota > Metazoa > Chordata > Mammalia > Primates > Indriidae > Avahi > Avahi laniger. Next base: position 3,224 of record CAUYSK010035258.1, on the reverse strand, counting down.
AAATAATTGTCCAATGATTAAAGGAATGTATGCATGAAAACAGGAAGAAAACTAAATCATTGAGATGCTTAAACCAAAGATGGCATTATACTTGAACATATATCCATACTTAAGAATGAAACTTGATTTTATTCCATGTACTATTAATAAAGATAATAAAATTAGTAAAATAAAATTACTATTTTTAAACAAACATACACATACACACAAACAACAAGTCACAAAAATGCAAGTCACCTAATCATTACCCCAAGTTGATTAGGGTTCAGGAAATAAGCTTCCAGATGAAAGATTATAAATTATTTAATGTAAAATCTTTGATTTTTTTCACATTGTTTGATTTACATTAAACATTTTATGATATCTTTTATCTAGAATCTTATTCCCTAGAAGACAAAAACACAAAAAATAAGATATATATACATACATATACCTCTATAATTTTAAATTAATAAATGAAATCAATAGATAACCTGTTTTAGTGTACAGTTTTTGTGCTTTTGTTTTTGTGTTGGATTCCTCTTCCCCTTTCTTTTCCATTTCCAAATTACCATAGTCAGGGAATTAATGTTAACAACTCATTTATATTTTTATTTTCATATTCAGAGTAGATTTTCCTGTATCTACAAAATAATAAAGGAAACTTCTTACTCTGCTCTGCTTCTGAAGAAATAGCTTTTCACCTAGGTATGGTAATTCCTCTCCATTGATTGGCTCTCCACTGATAGATAGCTCACTCTCTCTTTTTCTTTTACCTTTCACTCTCTATTCTTATGACTCAGATTTTATTCACATCAGCCATCATCATTGATCTGCAAGGGAGCAAGATGTTCTAACTATTCTTCAAAAGCCCCAGTTCTACTTCCTGTTTGAAAATATTCATACTATGATTCCAATAAAGGAAGAGTTTATTTTTTCCTTTTCCTTTCTGAGTTAAAGTCCTCATTTTATACCTTCTGAATTAAGACTCCTCATGCTACTCTATTCCAATCTCTCCAACTTTTATACTTCAAATTGTCATTATTATATCACTTTTTCTTCTGAACTGCAGGCTAGGACTGCATCTGTTCATTTATTGTCTCCAGCTCCTGATTTAGGAATTCACACATTAAGAATCTCAATAAATATTGTAAAATTAATGAAACAATAAATGTATCAGTGAAAAGTTAATGCTTATTGTGCAACTTTAAATGTATGTGGCTTGTACACTGTTGGTGGGACTGCAAACTAGTAAAAATTCTGTGGAAAACAATGCGGAGATTCTTCAAAGAACTAAAAGTAGAACTACCATTCGATCCAGCAATCCCAGTACTGAGTATCTACCCAAAAAAAAAGAAATCATTTTGTCAAAAAAAACACCTGCACTCAAATGTTTATTGCAGCACAATTCACAATTGCAAAGATGTGGAATTAACCCAAGTGCCCATCAATTCATGAGTGATCCACAAAATATGGTATATATATGTACCATGGAGCACCACTCACTCATAAAAAGGAATAAAATCACATCTTTCACAGTGACTTGGATAGAACTAGAGACCATTATCCTAAGTCAAATATCTCAAGAATGGAAAAACAAATATTATATGTTCTCATTAATAAGTGGAAACTAAATCATGAGTAGATGTGGTCATAAAGTGGTGTAAAGGACATTGGAAACTAAGAAGGAGGAAGGTGGGAAATGGATGAGGGATAAAAATTTACCTGTGGGGTACAATGAATACTGTACTGGTGACTGGCACCCAGAAAGCCCTGACTTCAGCATTATTCAATGTATCCATGTAACAAAAATAGTTGTACCCATTTAATATTTTGAAATTAAAAAATGCATATAGAAATTTATTAATAGAACTATTTTTAGACTTTCACAGAAGAATCTGTACCCACTCTTTTTAAAAAATATCTGTAATTTTACATAAAACATTGCAGATTTAAAATAAATGTTAAGAAATTACGAATAATGACCATGAGTAAAACAGATAATTCAATAATTCAGTGATCATTATTTCAGGAAAAGCAATTCTATTCATGCTTCAAGATATGCTTTTAAAATGATTTGGCTTGTTTAATGATAATATATTTAATGATAATTAGAACTTCTTATTTGAAATGTTAAAAATACTTAAATCATTGGAAAATATAAAAAATATATTTATTTAAAAAATAAAATTATCTGTTACATACTGAAATCTCTGTGACTTTTGATAAATTTAATGCTTAACTTTTCTAATATTTATGCATCTTGTCCGTAACAATCTACCTACAATCCATATGCCTTTCTTTTGATTCATGCACTTTATATTTTCCCTGTGTAATTTATTGCATATATAATAAAATAATCAATGAGGAATTGAATTCTTCTTTTAAGGATATTAGAATCTTTTACCATTCATAGATTATGTATTACATACTTAATATACGATAGATGTAGCCAAATAGGACTTACAATTTAAAAAATTGTGAGAAGTGGATTAGTATTTTCTTTATTCTAAAATAACCATTAGCAATTTGGTGTCTAAGCATAGGACAGATCCTCCAAACAAAAAATTAACAAATAATGGACTTAAACAGAATTCTAAAACAAATGGGCTTGATTGACGTTTACAGGACATTCTACCCAAAAACCACTGAATACACGTTCTTCTCATCAGCTCATGGGACATTCTCTAAGACTGACCATATTCTAGGACAAAAAGCATGTCTCAAAAAATTTCAAAAAATAGAAATCAGACCATTCATCTTCTCAGATCACAGTGGAATAAAAACAGAAATCAACCCCAACAGAAACTCTCATCTCTACACCAAGTCATGGAAATTAAACAACTTTATGCTGAACGATTCCTTCATAAACAAGGAAGTAAAGATGGAAATCAGAAGATTCTTTGAACTGAATGACAAAGGTGACACAAGTTATCAAAATCTGTGGGACACAGCCAAAGCAGTGCTGAGAGGAAAGTTTACTTCCATAAATTCCTATATCCAAAAGTCAAAAAGATCACAAATAGACAACCTAGCGAATCGACTCAAAGAACTGGAAAAAGAAGAACAAACCAACCCCAACACAGCAGAAGCAGGGAAATTAATAAGATCAAATCAGAACTAAATGAAATTGACAACAGGGAAACTATACGGAAGATTAATAAAACAAAAAGTTGGTTCTTTGAAAAAATAAACAAAATTGACACACCTTTGGCTAAACTAACGAAAAACAGAAAAGAAAAATC
>CAUYSK010035257.1:0-26908 GCA_963575035.1 Avahi laniger | reverse complement strand
AGGTTGTTACAAAAGGTATTAGTTCATCATTTTCAACTATTATTCTTTCAAGTACTTGTGCTATGGACTAACTCTGTCCCCCATAAATTCATATGTTGAAACATAATTGTCAATGTGATAGTATTAATATTAAGAGGTGGGGTCTTTAGGAGGTGATTAGGTCATGAGGATGGAACCCTAAGGAGTGGGATTATTGCCCTTATAAAACAGGCGGGAGGGAGCTGTTCACCCCTTTCCACCACAGCAAGAAAGCATCATCTTCAAAGCAGAGAGCAAGCCCTCACCAGACACTGAATCTGCTGGCACCTTGATCTTGGATTTCCCAGCCTCTAGAACTTTAAGCAATATGTTTCTATTGTTTACAAATTAGCCAATCTAATATATTTTGTTATAGCAGCCTGAACGAACTAAGACAACCACGTTTGTGCCAGGTTTTGTACTAGGTTGGGCATACACTGGTGGATAAGAGAAATGTGGCTCTTATCCTGTGGACCTTGAAGTCTAAAGGGGCAGACAGACAATAACCAAGAAACAAAATTAGTATAGTATTATAACTTGGGATGAGTGTCATGAAGGAAAAGAGCAGGACCCTGGGAAAAATAAGAGAACATGGGATGATCAAGGAAAACCTCTCAGTGGAGCTAGAAGTTATATACTCCTACCAATAACAGTATTCCCTGATTCTGAGAACATCTTGGTTGAAGAAGCATCTTAATTTCTGGAAAGTTAAAATGTGGAACATAGAATGCTTATATTTAAAGCTATGTGATCAAGCAGGGCCTTGTATCTCTATAGAGGAGAGCTACAGATAATCCAGAATGATATGGAAAAATCAAGACTTATGGGAGGTGGAGAGGGTTGAAAACCAGATTTGGAACTTGGTTAACCCAGAATAATTTTGATTAAAGTTGATAAAATATTCATTACTTTGCCAGAATAGACACAAGCAAACTTTAGATCTTTTTTTTAAATTTCTTGGATTATACGAACTATGCTTTTCTTTAATAACACAGAGATGGTTAGTCATTTATTAATAGACCTACTTCTGTCCTGAGCTCATTCCCCTCATAATGAGCAATTTTTGTAAAGAAAAAGAAGATGGATTCAAGAAAGATGATTTTTTAAGACAGTCATGAAATATACCCATGGTCCTGTCCCATAGACTAAAATGATGCCTTTTGTTTCAAAACATTGCTCTGTTAGTCTATGATTAATACTTATTTTTTATTAGCTGGGTGTGATGGTGCATGCCTGGAAGATCACTTGATCCGAGGCATTCTAGGCCAGCCTGGACAACATAGGAAGACTCACTCTATTAAAAAAAATAAATTTTATTTATAACATTTTCCTTATTTTTAGTTTCATCTCACTCCCATCATATGTTGTAGAGTGTGCATACAATAACGATTGCCTGTTTGGAGAAAAATTAATCTGAAATTTTAAAAAATCCCTTTGGATAACAATTTTTAGAGCTTTATTTAGATAACTAAAGATAAGCAGGTTATAACGCCTTCTAATCCCTTCTGAGCTAATTCATTCTCACCACAAGCTGCACATTTGCTTATTTTCTGCCTTTTGAATACTTATACTCATTTATCTCTGAGCACCCTGATGGGCTGCATTCACTATTGTGATGTGACAGCTTGCAGTTAGCCTTATAGGGGTATTGTGCAAAATGACTGTTTCACACGACTCCATTCTCGCATTAGAGACCTGTTGGTAGTGGAAATATCAATAGTGAGAGGGTTCTCTTTCCATACCCATTTTCTATTATTGTTGTGGTTGCTGTCATCTTTGAGATTGCTTTTCTTCTCAGAGCAGTGAACCAACTAACTACAGCATCTCCCGAGTGTCTGTTTTGAGGGTGAGAGGCTTGCCTTGCTTGTGTTGATAGAAATGGGATTTATCCATGAAAATTGACAGCTGAATTGTCACCTTCCCCTCAGGTGGTTTCCTAATTGTAATTTGTTCTGTGCAGTGTCAGGAAATAGAACCATAGAAAAACAGAATCTCTTTTACTGTTGCAAAGCAAACGGGATCAGGACAGCCTGGCAGCTGAGGAAAATCACACCGGAAATAGCCGCAATGTCTTGGCTGATCGTGAAGATGTGCTATTTGGGAAGGTTACTCAGGTGGTTCGAACTGCCTAGAAACTTAAGTGAACTTGACTAATGATGGGCCGAGCGATTTCTATCCCAAAATAGACTGGTGCTCTGGTACTTTGTTAAGACTTGAAATTACCTTTCTGAAAGTGCCATCTATTACCATAACTCTGCACTAAAACTCTCATTTATAAGTCGTCAGCGAAGATCAAATGTGTGGCACTCAGACAGACAGCCATAGAGCAACAAATTGAAAATCATCCCTAAGGGTTTAATTGCCATGCTCTGGACAGCATAGCCGTGGGAAACCACTAGTCACATGGGAAACATATTGTCAGTTTTGGTGGGAGTATGGTCTGGTACGTAAAAGAATGCTAATGCCTGGAAATGCCCAGGCACCTTGCTTTTCACATATAAGCATTCACTGTTTCCAGGATTGTGTGGCGTGAGGAGGAGGACTGAGTTAATTACTCCTCACATCATGAAGAACTTAAAAGGATTCTTAATTAATAAAAAGGTAGTCATCCCAAGATAAAAGGTTCTGTCATCAAGAGAAACTATTTGGGTTGCCCCTTCCTCTCCCTCCTCTCTGACTCTCTTCCTCTTCAGTCTCTTTCTCTTTCCACCTGTCTTTCCCTTTCTTTCTCCTCTGTTAATCTTCATCCTCCCCTCTAGTGTATCTCCGTCTCTCTGTCTCTCAGGGCCGTGACTTTTCTCCATTTTTTTTTCTGATGGCCAGTGAACTAAGTTTGTGAAGAAATCATTTGAATCCCATGTCTCTGAGATACTGAGACCAAGATGCACACAGGTTTGTTTTAACAATTTTAATACGCTGAGTGAACTTCAATTATGTAAATGTTCCACTGTAGAGAAGTTATGGAAAGGTGGGCAGTGGCCAAAACCATGCGCTCTTGACTAGTAGCTACAAATTCTCCCAAATTGGCATGGTGCGTGTCTTAAAAACAGCTCATTATTTCACTAAAAAGTGATGTCTCTTGTAAAATTATCCAACACTCTGGCAGAATGCAGAGGAAGCTACTTGGAAAGACAGTCTTCTATCCGTACTTCTAGATAGCAGCCACATTTAGTGTGGATGGACAAGGTCACACCTCTCTCTCCTCTAAACACCTAAAGATGAGAGATAACATCTCTTTGTGTTCTTAACATCTTCCACAACATGACCCCAATGAAGTGTTCAAGAAACAGACTGAGCATAGAAAGGATCAGACCAGTTAATGTGGGTAGATTCTCTACCACCACACAGAAAATGGCTGACAGCATCTAACCCTAAAGACAGTGCTGTATCTTACACTAATTAGAGTTAATATTTCAGCATCCATTTTCCTTATCACCAATATCTGTTAAGTTTAAGGTGGCTGCTTTCTATTCCATGTTAGTATTCCTTAGAAAAGCTTCTAATTAGAATATTACTTAGTATGTATAAGGATTTTGAAGACTATTTTTATTAATACTAACTGGGAAGATGTATTCTTTAAGTTACACATAATGTATGCAAAATTTTTGTAATTAGTAATATATAGTACATAGTAAATTTTATTTATAATACACACACATAAATGAAATATGCACAAATGTATTTATTTCAAACCTAAGAGAAACTCGTTTGGAATCTTTTGACATTTTTGTTACTTCCAAAACTGTTTGCCTAACACGAATGATCAATTTTCAGATTTGGAAAGTTTTAGATGAATTCTCTATCAGAAGTGAAGTCAAAGCTCTTTACTATGCTTATTGATTTTCCTGTGGCAATAGATTAAGATCAGAATGAAAAGTGAACGATTTTCTCTGGTATAAGAGTGCCAGCCTGAATAAATGGGATTCTTTCAAGTAGGAAGCACACACTGTAAAAGTTGGCCACAAAAAGACTGGAAGACTTCAAAAATAAACATATGAATGGGGCCTTTTGCTTTAAAAAGTCTGGTGGATACACAACAAAGTGACCACTATGGGTGAAAAATTAGAAGCAATTCTTTACTTGGCATAGCAGTTCTTCAGCTTTCAAGAAAAAAAAAAGATACTTAAAGTATTGATCTCCCAGAGTCCATTTAAAATTTGATTGTGACACTTTCATTGTTCAGCGTATATCTATTCACTGTATGAAATGAAATGCATCTTCATTGCTTTGCTTGACATTTTAGCTGGGAAGTTATCTTTTTATTCTTTCTATTTATTTTCTATGCATGAAGACAAGCATGATTCAAATCAGACTGCTAGAAACCAGACACCTAACACCCCTAGTTCGTTGCCCCAGATGGCACGATCTAACCATGATGACATGTAGAATCTCAAGGGTTCTTCATTTGGAATGATGTTTTATAGCTCTAGGTATTTTCCAGTTCTTGATAGCAGAAAAATAAAAAATTATGACTTCTTAACTACTCTAAGTAGAGTAGGTTAATAAAGCTATCTTTCCAATCCATGCAGAAACATTTGGTGGAAAAGAACACAGGAACCTCAACAAACTATCAAAAAATTGCCATTAAACTGAAGTTGAGAGAAAATGTTTTCTGAATGAATCTTAAACTTGCCTATATCTGGCTGCGTACAGTGGCTCACACTTGTAATCCTAGCACTTTGGGAGGCCAGGGCAAGAGGATTGCTTGAGGCCAGGAGTTCAAGACTAGCCTGAGCAAGAGCAAGACCCTGCCTCTACACAAAAATAGACAAATCATCTGGCTATGGTGGTGTGCACCTGTAGTCCCAGCTACTTGGGAGGCTGAAGCAGGAGGATGGCTTGAGCCCAGGTGTTTGAGGTTGCAGTGAGCTATGATGACACCACTGCACTCTAGCCTGGGTGACAGAGCAAGATCCTGTCTCAAAAAAACAATAACAAAAAACAAAACAAAAAAAACCTTGCCTGTATTAAAACATTCAGTAAGAGTCTTTTTGTAGGAGAAAACTGAACATGCTTAGTGAACATTCAGAGATGTTTATAGCAGAAGAATTGGAACCTTATAGAGACCATGCCATTACAGACATACCCACTTAGTGCCTGAAATACTTTCATGGAAGTAGGAGCAAGCACTGTTTGGGGACATCGCAAAATGATCCTAATCAAAGTATACTCTCTATATCATTTTTTGCCTGTGGTCAACATACAATTAATAACCTACTAGGGAATTATTACCTCCTGACCATGTCTTCTTTGCCTTCTACACAAATATTTTAAAGATTTATTTATGACATCTAAATCATCGACTGTATCTATTCACAAATGCCCTGACCTAGAGCTGCACAAGACCAATTCTTACCCTCCCTTCATGACTGTGGCAGACGATGGCCACTGTCTCTCTATGTCTTCCTCTTCCTTAGGTGTACACCTCAGTTTATTTGAGGTGACAACATATATGGCTAAAAGATTACACTTTTCAAAAATCTTTTCTTGCAACTAGGGGTGACTCCTGGTAGGTGGAAGTGCTGTGTGCCAAGCTGGGAAGGTGACTTAGAATGACTTCACCCAACAGGAAAATGTGCCCAATTGGCTTTTTCCCTTTTCTTACTGCCTGGAATGAGGCCATAATTGCTAGGGCTTCTGCAGACATCTGGAACTATGGACAGCATTGAGGATGGAACTGGTAGGCTAGGACAGGTAGCTGGTGATCGGAATTGCCATGCCAGATCTGGACTGTTCACCTATCAAATTAGTTTGCGTGACAAAAACATAAACATTATTTTCAAGCAACTGTTATTTTTGAGTTTCTATTTTTTAACAAAATTCATGATTGACATTGCTTAATAAGCAAAATGAGTCATTTCTGTTTTTGTTTGCTTTTTTTTTTAACTTTGAAATCTTACAGAGGGACTAAACGCCTTGATAGAGCAGTATGGATTTTCACAAACATCACTATAGGACCTAATCAAAAGATGTGATTCTAGTTGTTTTTCAGTAACTACGGTAATGAGACTTTGGGTAAATCACTTTCCCTCTCTGAGCATTGTTGCCCTCTGTAAAAGCGGAGATCCAACTGCTTTAGCACTAACATCCCATACATGACCCTTTGGGATACCTTGTTCTGACTAAACTGTCCCTCATGACCTTGCATGTAAAGGCCAAGATCAAGAGGAGAGCAAAAGCCCAAGTCCAGCCGAGATTTACCTTTAAGAAAAACCCATGCCTCGGGGAGAAGATTAGCAACTCTATCTTAAAATCTACCCTGAAGCAAACTTGTTAAAATACAGCCAGTGGTGCTGCCATTGATGACATTCTCTCTCTCCCTTGATCTCCACAGGAAGCAGTCAACCTAAAATGCAATTACATGTAAAAAAGATGCAATCATGGTAATTGGAAGATGATATGGTGGCAGGTGATTTGATGGCAGAAGTCAAAGTCGCTGGATATGGGGAAGGAATATTGAAAATGTTAAATTATAGAACAAATCAATATTTCCAGCAATATGCAGTGAAGTGAACCTACCAGGCTACTCCAGGCTGAAAAATATTTTGCAAATTTTACAAATGATTCTTCTTCACACACAGACACACACACACACACACACACACACACACATACACACGCACGCACACACACATGCACGCATACGCAGTGGCGCACACAACACTATCAGGATCTATTAACTCTAGATGAATTTCACCAACATTGTGGATCTATGGCTAAGACTTTTCCTAATAATAAAATGTGTTTTCCCTTTTCTATTCATATATGCCCATCCAGAAGCTAGGAAAGAAGACCAAGAGAGAAATGTAGAAAGAGGGCTGCTCAGCTTTGCTGTTTCCACCAATACCTGTGATCTGCAGGCAGGAAAAATCCTTATTATCAAAGTGAGCAAATTCCTTACTTCTTCTAACAGCAGGCAGTGACCTGCATCAAATATCAAATGGAACCATAAAAACCTTTTATTGTAAAGACTCTGTTGAAGAATCAGTGACACCCTGTCTAACTGAGTCCTTGTGGATGAAGCTGGTGTCTGCGTGAAGGAGCCTCTTAGTTATTGCACTGGAGGAGTTCAGGACGTACTAGCTCTTGAGATTTCTGTTTGTGCATCTCCTATCTATCCTTCCAAGACTGCATTCATGCATGTTGCAAAGATTTTGTATATTTTATTAGTTTGGAAGAGTAATTATTATAATAGGAGAAGAAACAATATAAATTTAGATAAATATTAATTTTACTTATTTCATCACCTTGCCACATCATTTTCTCTGGCTGTAAATCAAATGGAAGTGTGACTGCTACCCTCAAGCCAGGGAAGTTTCTCTTATTTCTTCAAAGGAGCCCCATTCCTTCATACACTCTGCATTTGTTTTTACCATTGCTTTTCCTTGGGGAAGGCTTTCCTTTGCTCTTTTGCTAGAGGAAATCTGCCTCCTCTCTCCCAACTAGCTTAGACAACACCTCTTGCTCGTATCTTTTCCAAACATCTGGGTGTAAATCATTGTTCTGTCCTCAAGGAACTTTCAGGATTTTTTTTTAGACTGGTAGCCAAACAAAGTGGTTACTGGGAACAATAATCATGTGAGACTAGAATACATATTCTGGGGCAAGAGGGATTATGGGTCAAATACGCTTTGTACAAACCACATATTACATCCCCCATTTGGTAAGTAGCAAAGCATGAACGCACTCATGGAGTTATTTATGCATTCTTTAACATAATTTCTAGGTACCTACAAGCATGTGTAGAGCTGTTCTATCTTATTAATTACCACTAATATATCTGCTGTACCTCAGATTTACAGATTAAAATAAAGAAAAAAAGATCGTATACTACTTACGTGGTATCGTATTATCTGCATTAAATGATAAGGAATTATTTACCATGTGGAAATCATATAAATCATTCTTTTTTTGGTAGTAACAAACAGACCCCAAGTGCTCATTTTTTTAGACTATGAGGCATATAAAAGCTAAAATAAAAAGAAAAAAAAAAGAAAAACCACAACTTTCCTCCTTTTTATAAGAGAAAAAAGTAAATAAAAATGCCTTGTCAAGTAAGCCTCTTTCAAGGAATCAAAGGATCAACACAGATTTAACTCCACCTTCTGGAACATCTACATCTGTAGTCTTGTACAATGGGAATGAATGAGCCCACAGCTCTGCTTGACTGAAAGTGGCTTCTGAATCAGTAAGTGAAGATTGCACCATGTTCAGTAGCATTTCTGTTAAACGCACTTTACTGTCCACTAACTTTTTTTAAAACTGGAATTCACATAGAGCATGCCATGTAGTTTACTGGAACATCCAGTTAACTATAACACTCCATTTTCAACCATCCTGAATCATTGAGATTTTTTCTTTAAATAGAACATACTTACAAATGTGGCAATGGTTCTCAGAAAATCATTTGGATTTTATTTCCCTCTCTTCTGAAAGAGTCTTTCTTCACTTTAAGAAGCTCCTGCCTGTGTCCATGGAAAGGACTAAGTATTCCAGCTGCGTTGCCATTGTGTGCTCTGGGGAGAGACCAGATGATCGAAGATGGCTAGGAAACAGTGGGAGCTCTGATAATTGGGAAAGTTTGGCAAATAGAAAGCAAAATGTGGAAGGTATGGAGTGTCTACAAGACGTTAAAAATAGCTCCTGCTTTCACTTTCATTTTGTGACCATGATGTGATGATCGTGGTTGTCCTTGTCCACAGATAGACCTGTAGCCCAGAGGTCCACATCTGTGGCTAACCACTCCCCACCCCCAACCATACCCGCACCACAAGGTGATATTTTGCATTTTCTGAAAAACCATTTTATTTTTACAGCTGGGGAATATGCTGCTTAGCATCTAGTGGACAGAGGCCAGGGGTCCTGCTACACATTCTGCACTGCCCAGGATGGCGCCTCTTCCTGCCACCACAAAGCCTTACCTGGCCCCATGTCAGTAGTACCAAGCTTGAGAAATCCTACTCTACAGAGATTTGACATTTATATTGCTAGCGAAATATTTCAAAAGTGAACCTTTAGTGTTTGGTAAGCCAGACTTCTATTCATGAGACTCTGGCCCTTGGGGTCTGAAAGAGATCTAGGATATAGTCAATAAATATGAGAAATGTTGAAAGAATCCTCCATTTTGTTTAGTTTCTTGATATATGGTTGTTCATGGAGATTAATCCTAGTTTTCTGGCCAGAGATGGTTCATAGACAATTAAGAGTAGGAAGGATGTATGCTGATGACTTCTGTGGTACCATGTTGGGAGGGAAAGGTCTCTGATGTACTATGCCATTGAATATTGTGGGGATACAGGAGGAAGTATTTCTCTAACTTACAGCAAGTCTGAGAGCCTGTTCACATACTACACGCACACACTATCCACACACTACAACCCCTCACGCATTTATAGCTAGGCTGCCTGTCTAAGCAAATAGTGCCAGGCAAAACAGCATTGTATGTTAGTATGGCATGAACAATTTTCATTTTGTAGATATTCCATCTTAGCCCTTTGGTATATTCTAGGCTCAGATGATTAACCTCATTTTATGAATAGAGAAACAGCTCTGGGGAGTTTGCCCAGCTTGATGGGAGCCACATGTGTTATTGCTGTTGGAGCTGTTATTAACCACCTAAATGTCTCAGCTTTTTCTTTATTTTCTAGGTTCCCATAAAAAATGGCATGAGACAAGTTCTAAATGATATTTCATCTCCAACCCTGTGCCTAACATTCCCCAACTATGAGGTGGGTAAGGAAACTAGGTTTTCCCACCTTCCCCTGGCAAAACCATCATCATCATTATCAGTAGCCATAGCCTTATATGATTTCCTCTCAGTTCAGTAAAGCAATATTTCTTTCATCTATGAATTCTGATATTGCATCTCACTCACTCACATTGGTTTGGATCAGGCATATTACTCCTCTTGAGTCAATCCTGTGGCTAAAGACATCCCGTGTCCTAATTGGTCAACTTGTGTCACATGTGCCAATATGTAGCTACACTCATGTCTTCCTAAACCACAGGATCTTAAAGGTGAGGAAAGGTGCTTCCTAAAGGCAAATCGAGGAGCTGCACCCAAAAGAAAGGTGACTGTATGCTGAAGGGGTAAAAACAGTGACTATGATAATAGTGCTTCTGTTTATTACAGGTTGTTGCAAAAATTCATGAGATTACGTATGTGAAGTGACTGCGTATCCCAATGGGTAAATAATTAATAGAGCAATAATAATAAAAATAGCAATGGCTAGCATTCTTTTAAACATGTACAATAACAAACAGGACTTACAACCACACACAAAACTTCATGGATCTCAAGAAGATGGTTACAGGACACACATAGAATGTGAACGTGTTTGGAGTTATATAATTAAAGAAATGAAAGATGAAGGAAAAAAGAGTTACAATAATTGATAATAATCTCTCTCATGAGTAATTTAAAGTTGTATAAAACTCCAGATTTAAAAAAAATTCAAAATTATTAGTCATCCCTCAGTACTTTGGAATAAATTAATCAAAACTAAATTACCAAACCATCAAACTCGCTGCCCAACCATTCTAATATGAGCAGAGATGGTATCTAGAGAGAAGATAAGTACAAATTGAAAGGAGTGATGCTTCAAAGAATGAGCCTGAAATGGTTACTCAACCATTTTCCCTTTTTGGGGGGATCGATATCAATAAAGCTTAATAAGAACTAAGAGTGAAATTACTGCTAACTGTGAACTTAATAATGCCCCACTGGGAGTTCATTAATATCTCAACAGGTACACTGAAGCATTATCTTAATTGCACATAATACTTCCAAAAATTCCCTTTCACAAGTTTTATGAAACTGTGGTCTGGAACAAGCATTAGTAAATTTTGTATGGCTTTTCCTAGCTATGCAAATTCCCCAGGAACAAAGAAATTTTATTCACCTTTTCAGAAATAAGATGTTCTCCAGGTGACTGAACAGAGGCACTGCCCTTATAATATAAAGAGGAAGAATATAATATATTGAGAAAGAATGTAATACAAAGAGGGAGAATATAATACAGAGAGGAAGAAGACCAACACGCATGAAACCAATTTCAGATTTTCATATTTTTCTGAATAAATTAAATAGCTCCTTTCCTTGTGAATTCAAAAATTTATTTTGATGAGAATTGAGTTTGTGTTGAAGCAGAGGTGGCAATTTGGATTTTTCAAACATTCGTATTCACGTAATCTAGAGCACATCTCAATGTGGGTCTTCAGTTGTTTTAACAGCTGTTGACAATACGATGATGGCTACAAGGGTGTGTTTCCAAGCCTACGAGATCCCTTTGGCTAGTGGGAGTTGACTGTGCAGTGATTATGGGATAAAATCAAATTTAGAAGGGCTAAAAGCAGATTGAGATCTTGTCAACACTTAGAAAGTGAAACTGCATGAACACATTCATAGTATTTGATTTTGTATGTATTGGAAGTGACATAGAATTAGTTACTCCAGACTCGTTTGATATATTCCTTTTATTCATTCTTTCTTTTTTCTATTTTAACTTGATAGTAGCAATGTTAACATAAAGTAGAGACATTTAGTTAAAAATGAGTACCCAGGACCCCAAACACTGAATTTCCTGCTTGTATCTGACAGCCTGGTTGCTGAGGGGAGGGAAGCTAAGGAGCAGGCAGGGAAAATCAGCCTGTTTAAAATGACACATCCTAGTGTGTCTTGCAGAGTTAGACTGAACCCTGGGGCACCGTAGTATATGCTGTCTAGAGTTATCACAACGAGGGCCTAAGAGAAAAAACACAACCAGCAGCTTCCTAAATGACTTTCTTGTTCTTTTTCACCTTTGAACTTCCTTCCAAATGACAGCTTTCCTTGTTTTACATTCCAATGATAAGGAAAGAAATCCCAGAAACAGTGTGCCAAGGAAAATACAGGGTGAGAAAAAGTGTTGGTCCCGGTACCTAAAGCTGCCCGTCAGAGACCTACTCATGGCAGGGACAGCTCTCAGATGCTGTAGGTCTCTCTGGACGCACAGATCTTGCAGATGGGAACACATTAAAGGGCTCTGCTTTCTTAGGATTATTCTATTTATTCATTTACCAGTCTACTCATCCATTCAATGAATACTGATGCTATTCTATTCACAGTAGAGTGGTCTCTAATGGTGAAACAATGATGAACAAGACCCTTGCCCCCCATGAGGGTAAGTGCTCTCAAGGAAGGGAGAGAACAACAAACATGTAATTACACAGATAATTGTTTAATTAGAATTGTGATACTTATTACCAAAGGAAACTACTATGTTGCAGAAAAACTCATCAAGTGATCTTCCTATACACTCACTTGAGTGCCTCCTAGAGATTAATGTGTGCCACTAATTGGATATAATGTTCAGGCCACCGAAATAACTTGATCACCACAATCACTTGTGTTGATGCGGTATTAATATTTAAGTCTCAATAGCGCTTATAAGGTATATAGGATGTGTTATTTTCATGTCCATTGTAATTATTCTTGAAATTGGCTTTCCCCTAGCTTTTTTTATCTTAGATTTACAGAAATTCTTAGACCCATAAATATGGTGTAGGTAAAATTAGGAACAAAGAGAATTAGGCTTTTTATCTATCTTTTTCTATCTTATAGTAAGATAGGAATTTGGGAACTATTATATCTGGTGATGTGAAAGGTGATGGTTTTTATTGCTGTCTTTATTGCCTGTTTGCTTTTCCATTGTTTAAAAATGGTCAGGAAAGTTGACTTCTGTATAAATTTGGAATCATTCTGAGGCAGGAGAACTGCTCTGTCTGAGAACCTGACTACGTGAGACTAGTTTCCGCTCTTGTCATCAGTGTCGCCTGACTGTGTCTTCAGAGAAATAATTGGAGAAACTAAGGTGATTTTCTTTGAGAAAAAGACTTGGAGATACCTTTTTTTTTTTATTTCAGCATATTATGGGGGTACAGATGTTTAGGTTATGTATGTTGCCCTTGCCCCCCACCCAAGTCTGAGTTTCAAATATGTCCATCCTTCAGGTGGTGCGCATTGCACTCTTTGTGTATGCATATACTCGTCCCCTCCTCCCTCCTCCCCCCCCGCCCAACATCCAATAGATGTTATTCTTATATGTGCACTTACATGTTGATCAGTTAATACCAATTTGATGGTGAGTGCATGTGGTGCTTGTCTTTCCATTCTTGCGATACCTTTCAACTACTTAAAGATCCCCCTCCTTCCCCCCCTCAACCCCGTGGAGAGGTGAGATTAGTTTTACCTCTAACTGTGAAAGGCAGAGAGGCACAGAGGAGACCCAGGTGCTGGCTGCCCAGCGGTGGGAGTGGTGACCATTCAGGAAGAGAAAAATCCACAAGTCTACTCTTCACTAGAACCTCATTAAGAGGAAGTGTGAGTGACATGTGGGCTCCTGGAGGAGCAAAGATATGCCAATTTGATAAGTCAAATTATTGTCAGTTTATCCAAACTGAGAAATAGCAAACTCAATAACCTCAAGACAACACAGTAAAGGAAATTAAGCTTCTTTTAAAAAAAATGTAAATATTTTATACATGAATAGTGAATTTGTAAGCCATCCAAGATGATGAGATTAAATCTATTTAGTGCTTTAATTTTTACAATCCCTGTTTTTGTGTGGATATAATTTTATATAAAAATGCATAAAAATGATAATAAGATATAATTAGATATTTTTGTTATTTGTTCTTAACATACTGGCTATTCATTTGATTATCCATTAAAAAAGAAAAAAACTTAAAGTACTAGTTTGTGATATCTAGAAACCAGATCATAGATGTATTAAAATATTTAATCTAAATCTAAGAAACAATTATGCAAATGTATAGTCATGAAATCTAGATGGCAACATGTACAATCAACAAGATGGAAGACTTTTCTTATCACTGAAAACCTAGAAGCTGTAAAATAAAATATAGTTGTAATAGATCATAAGAAAATGTTTTTGTATGTAAAAGATATATGAATAATATTAATAATTACATGTTCCTCTTTCATGTTAAATATATAGTAATTCATAGGCATATTGGAAGACTTAAAAAGATATTTGTTTTGATGCTTTAAGCACAGAAGAATGAAAAATTTAAAATGTTAAGTCAATAACAGATCAGGGAGTAGGAATGTGTGTTAGTGTTCATTAACGTGAGACAACATATGAGAAAAAACATGAGGCACATTTGAAAATGACTAAAGATTGAAAAGTACTGGTTTAAGTTTAGTTTTTTCTTTTTCATAATTTCTTTAAACTAGCAATAAAGAAAATTAATTAAGACATGTAGCATGTTTACCATATATTTATATGATAAGCATGCATTTATGAAAGTGTGAAGTAATGGAGACATTTATTAAACTCATTGAAAAAAAATGGAAAGTGTGGGAAAGAATACTTTCCTGAGGTGTATTTTGTGGTCCTTACACATTTGGAATTAACTTTCTGTTAATACTCAAAAAGAAATTAAAGACAAATATTGACAAGTTTAGACACACTAAAGAGAAATAAGTACTATTGTTAAGTATGACCAAAATTTCACCTTTACCACATTGTTCCAGATTTTTCTAATATTATTAATATGTTTTAGCAACTTAAATGGTATCATTAAGTGCTACAGATATTTGATTTTTAAAACCAGTGAAGTAAGAAGGGAAGAATACCACAAAGATTTGAGTATTTTTTCATGTCTGGTCTTCACTATATTGAACACATCAGGAACACTAGAGAGAAATGATTGATGTTACAGTGACATTAGCAAGATCACAACATCTAGCACACAGTGGTAACATACACATAGCTTTGAAAAGTTGTAAATTAATCTGAAGGATCAATATAAAAATGACAAATTTGGTTGTAATCAATGCTTAAAGTTATTTAGTGACATAGAAGCAAAAAAGTCTGTAGTGTTCTAGAAAGTACTGATTAAAAAAATCCCTAAAAGGAAAATTTGATTTCTGTAGAAGAGAAGCCTGAATGCCAAGAAATACATTGCAGATATGAGAGTATGATTTCATGCATAGGTATTTACTCTGAAGTTATAGAATACCTTATAATAAAGTATCTTCAAAGAAATAAATACATTTTCTTCCCAAATTGGGATTCTAGAGCCACGTACACTTTAGAGTGATTTGTTGGCATAATTGAAGTTATAAATATATTTTCATAGGTGATGTGTCAGCAGAGATTTATTGAAGGAAAAGCTCCCTGGCAATGATTTTTTGGATATCACACTGAAAGCTCAGGCTACAAAAGCAAAAATAAATAAATAGGGCTACATCTAACTAAAAAGCTCTGCACAGCAAAGGAAGCAAGCAACAAAGTAAAGAGAAAACCTACTAAATAGGAGAAAATATTTGCAAACCAATATCTGATAAGGGGTTAATAATCCAAAATATTTTAAAAACTCACACAACTCAATAGCAGAGAAACAAATAACCCAATTTGAAAAATTGGCAAAGGACTTGAATAAACATTTCTTCAAAGAAGACATACAAATATGAAGATGTGTTCAACATCACTAATCATCAGGAAAATACAGCTTAAAACCACAATGAAATATCACCTCACACCTGTTATGATAGCTGTTATCCAAAAGACAAAAGATAACAAGTGTTGGTGAAGATGTGGAGAGAAAGTCCTTCTTAAATAGGTGAAAAATAATTTGAGGTTATCTCTATCTTTCTTATGAGAAAAAATGAGAAGTTGTAAAACTAAAGGTATGTAGTATTCCAGAAAGAACACAAAGTGGTTAACTCCTCCAAGTACCTAGAGAGAAACGCTTAACTAGTATCAGAAAATGCAGGTGGAAGAACATAATATAAAGGAGGAGGAAGAAACTATCAACTGTGATACTTTCTAACTGACATGATGTTCTCTTAAAGAAATTATATTAATAGCACAGGACTTAGGAACAGCGGCTTTAGAGAAGTGTTTAATGTGAATTCAGTATCTGTTACTTACTTACAAGTAACCTTCGGAATGGTTCTTGATCTCTTGTGCCGTAGCTTATTTGTAAAGACAGAAAAACAGAAATGTGATGTTGTATAAATTAAAATGAGACAACATAGGCGACAACATAGGTGAAGAAAAAGAGCCCACTTCCCAAAAAAGGGGAATGGGAAGAAAAAAAGAAAAGATACAGAGGAAGAAGGGCACCTCAGAAGGCATTTACGCCATTACTTGAGTCATCTGAGGCCAAATCTGTGCTAAGCCATCATCAAGTCTGCTTTTCAATCGGGAGATGATACAAGTAGAATTTAAAAGATTTTTTTAAAAGATAAAGAAAAAACATAATACTAGCTTTACTGGATAAATTAAAATCTCTCTGGGACATGTTAGTAGTTACACTTCATATTTGTACGAAAAATTTCAATGAAAGATTGTAGGTGGCAAAATTTAAAAAAATAAGATAGTATATTATAGCTCTTAGAATGTCTCATATATGGAAAGAAGCTAAATGATAACTTACACTGTTAATATAATTATTTTGTTATTGGTCAAGAATAGTTTTATTTAGATTCCCTGAGGAAGCACCATTCTGTTCACCAAACAAAAATAAGGGCAGCCTATATTGATAAAAAGTATAAAGGAAATGCTTCAAAAAACATGGCTGCAGATGGCGACACAAGGGTCCCCAGAGTATTGTTGAAAAGAGTTATACAATTATAGGGAGATGGTGACTTTGGTCCAGATGAACTAAAAGTTCCCTTTCAAGTTTCCTTCTGAAAGTCTCTCTCCGAATCTAAAGAAATGTACTATGAGTTCTAGCTAAGACTGCATATTGGTGAAATAAAATTTTAAACAAGCTTAATTTTTCATTTGACTATACATTTTCTCAAGATAAGAAATTAGAATAAATATTAGTTGGTTTTAAAATACTCGCTGTTGAAAAACAGGGAAAGGGAAAGCAATTTTCCCCACTCTCTTTTGTTTTTCTGGAAATTCTAGCTGATATAATTAGAAAATTAAATGAATTATTGCAATATAACTTGCTTACCTGAAGTCCCAAGAAAATAAACTGAAAGCTATTAGAACTAATAAAAATTTAAACAAGGGTAGAATTCACTAAGAAAATATACAAAAATTAATAGATTTCTATATGCCGGTAATAAATAGATAACAACATGAAAATTTCATCTCATGCATAATGCAATGAAAAACACAATTATTTAGAAATAAAGTTAACAAATAATGTGCAAGGTTTACAGGGAAACAATTATAGGATTTTACTAAGAAGAGAAAACGAGCAACTGAATGGATGAAATCAGATATTTTCCTACGGGGGAAAATAAAATGTTGCAAATGTATAAATTCTACCCAAATTAATTTATAGCTGCAATGTAATTCTCATAAAATCTTAATGGAACTTTATTATGAACTTAAAAAAATAGTCTAAGGTTTATATGGCAAATTAAAAACATGTGATTACCCATGGTCAATTTTAAAAGAACAGTTATAAAGAGGGAATGGTTTATAATTAACATAGCCTTAAAATACTCTAAACTACTCTAAGCCAAGATAGTAAAACATTGGTCCAAGTCTTGAAAGACAGAAAAGTGGGATGGTAAAGGGTACAACCCAAAGACCAAAGGATGTTTAAGAATTTAACATATGACAAGAGTTGTTCTTTCCTTTCAGTAAAGAATGATTAATTATTTAATAAATGGTACTGGGACAAGTAGTTAACCATTTGGAAGGAAATAATACAGACTGTGATTCTCCCTTATATACCAACCCAAAGTAATCTCCATGTTGAGAAAAATTTACAGGTACACCTGTTGTTTTAAGGGAGAGGGATTTGAGCGTTATTCCAAGAAAATGGTCATGGATGTGTACAAAGAATTGGATTAGTTCTGGGAATTTTGTTTTTATTTCTAATGATAGTGAAAATTTGAAAAAGGTTTAAATATTTAACAATGAAGGTTTGGTTTAGGTTAAATGTCCGTACAACAGAATATTATGCAACCAGGGAGAGAGAGAGAAAGAGGGACAGGAGAAGAAAAGAAAGGAGATGGGATGGAAGGAAAGGGAAAAAAGTCTGAGACTCACATTTCAATAATAATATACGTGCACATACCTAAATATACACAAAGACAACAAAGAGGTATAACAAAATATTAACAGGCATCAAGGCATTAAAATTAACTTGTTTTCTTGTTTTTGTTTCTCTGTATTTTTTGTAAGTAATATATAGCTAATTTTCTAAGAAGAAACATAAACTCATTCTATAAAGATTATGATATAGATGTTTGGAATCCTATTTGATACTCATCAATAACAAAGCCATTCTTGTGCGATGGACAACTCTTAATGAAGAGAAAAGAATAATAAAATAAGATGACAAGTTTATTCTATGATAAAGATCCAAAGCGTTTTAGTTTTTTAAATTGGAGAAAGGAGGCTCAAGAAGAAATTGAATATCTATTTTTATATAGCTGAAGTGTTATTACACTACATTGCCTTTATCAAAAGATCAATTCTCCATTTCCATAGAAGACTGGCAAGAGGGGAGAGTTTCAATGGCAGCAAGAATAAGTTCAGCTGGATATCAAGGAGAATGTGGAGGTTAATCACTAAAGATGACTATTCATCATTGGATCAGTTGTATGAACCAGTTATAACACACATCTCAAAATAATTACTATATAGGCTTAAACATTCCTTTGAAAACAAGTAACTAAATATGCTGCATAAGAGCGAAATAAATAGATATCACTATATTTCATACGGTACATAAATTCTTCCAGTCCTTCATCTCTATTACTAGGAGGGATATTCTTATAAAGCCATGTTTACATCTCAAAACTAAAAATCCATTTGGTCTTTCATTCCTTATTCTTACATCATTATGTGCATAGTGTAGCAATGAGTATCACTGGACAGAGGGTGTACCTGAGCCTGAAGGGAAATAGGAATCTTAAGCCAGGAGATATTTTTTATTTACACTGGAAGGGATAGACCACAGATAGCAATCATTTTTGAAGGATTCATGGTAATGAGGAAAGAAATCTCTTTCATCAGGATTTTCATTACTAAAATTTGGGGCACAGTCTAGAAAATGCATTTGCATTGAGGCACTTCACAATTCTGATGTTTTACAGCAGCTACGTGAATGCAAATTCAAGTTGAGGGTGGATGTGTCTTTATTAGCACTCTTTCAGAGGTAGAAAAGGATTTTGGCAGCGAAGACATCTGTGCAACAGCATGAAGCTTTTACATTTCCACAAGTTGAAACTGATGGAAATGTATTGACATGCTTGGCTTCTTTCCTTTTTATTTCTTGGGAGGGAAAGCCCCTCCTTCCCTCCCTCCCTGTATTTTTATACCCAAAGCCTTTATTCAGTTGATATTTTCTTTACTCAAAACTTACAACTCCGAACTACAGATGACACATAGATACCTCATTCTATTAAGATATTTATATAAGCTTTTCCAAGGCGTTTAAATAAAATGTTTGAACAGCAGTCTAAGACTGACCGGGAAAACAACTTTTAGTGGCTATGTAGTCAATGCTGTGAACAGAAATTGGCCTGGACTCTAATAATCTACTGGCCTTTCTTGTTTCATGCTTATTTTTAAAATATTTTAGCAACAATTCAGCAAAGTATCATTTCTGTAAGTAAGAGTTCAGACATTTGCAATGGACAGTTTCGGATCTGAATAGCGCTCTCTGTTTTATAGCTTTGTTGACCTCAGGCAAGGTCATGTTCTGCTTCCAAGTCTCAATTTCCTCTTTCGTAAAACAAGTTACTATCAGTATAACGTAGTCTAATGTGGTATAGTATGGGTATTTGCTGATGATTAGATAAGGCAATGCATATAAAACTTTTAGAACATGACTGGCACAAAATAAAGAGTTAACTAAATAGTAGATATTACTTCTAAAGCAGTAATGATAGGAGTATGTAAAAATATTGTCTTGCCTTTGGACAAGAAGGAGAATGTGATAATGTTGCAGAAAACCTGGGGAGTCAAACGTGGGCACCCGGTAACTGTAGTAAAGAAAAACATACCATTTTCTACTTTGATTATTATTACCCCATGTTCTAAACACTCACTCTGTTCCAGGCATCCTGCTAAGCAATGCACATTCATTACTCCTCTCTTTCACCAACTCACTGAGGTGAAATAACTTCACCAAAGTAAACACTATCAGACAGAAATACCACGCTTTGATCCTAGATTTTGTCAATATCAAATCCTATTTTATTTCCACTACACCTGACCTCCCCTATAATTGAGGAGTTGTTCTGGTAAAGACCCATCAATCAGCCGTCACAGAGGCTTTCTCATTTGGGATGTGGGTTGTGAGTCAGGGACAGAGAGCCTGCCCTCCTATGGTCATAGCCCGGAAATGCACCATGGACAGGCAACATAAAGATGGTGGGCCATCAATCAGGGCCACCTGGCTCAATCCTAATGCTGAAATGTTGATGGGGAAATGATCTTTACAGAGGTGGTCACCAGCCTTACACAGTGACAAATAGGCACACTTTAGGCAAAGTACACGGGAAGGAGAGAAATAGGCTAACAGTGAAAAGAATTTTTAAGGCTCAAAAAGTCAACTTGAGTATAGCTTTAGCATGTGTGGGCCAAACTGAACTGTTGGGTTTGTTCTGAGCAAATATCAAAACTGACCTTTAGATACTGGAGAAACCGGTGTGATTAAACGGGAAAAAGTTCCGGAAGAGTTTGCAAACATAATTTTGCCAGGGTTGATCATTCTTACACGTATGTTAATTGTACCAATCACTGTCTGCTGCTTGCTAAAGAGAAAGAGGTGGATGGTGGTGGGGGGCGCGGGGGGCGTTGTTACAGTGCTTTGTAGAGTAGCTAGCATAGGGGTCCTGAAGTTAGGCCCTAAGCCAGGTTCCTCATATGTGGCTACTTCAGGGCTGTCCTTAGGGGATTTTAGATCCCAGGAAAAGTTTTTTTTTTGCAGCTTTTTCTATACACATTTTTTATTTAGGTAAAATAAGTGTGTTAGGACTATTCAAGTAGCCTTACCTCACGTTCCTAAGAAATAAATACTACAGTGACTAAGAGGAGTAATTTGTTACCTAGGGTCCTTCTGTGGGGCTCTAGGATCACACTGCAGGCACAAGTTCTAGAGTTCCTCGGGACATCTGGTTAATGCCATGTGGGGCAGAAGGTCAGAGGTGGCCCTAAAGGAAAAGACAGGAATCAGAGACACTTGCGGGCTCTACTCAGACAGGACTGCCGGCTCTCATCCAAAACCGAAAAGGGAATTTGAAAATTTTAAGAAGGCCCTCCATAGTGCAAGGACCACTGGGGTGAAGGCTTTGGGGTGGGGACCCGCTTGTCTGAAGCTAAGAATGTTACAGAACTGCTTTATAACACTCTTGTGAAGAATAAATTAGACAGTGCATGTTACTTACTTAGGTATTTCCTTGCAGGCCAGCAGCAATCAATCAGTGTTAGATGGTTGATGATATCAACCAATATTCACAAGCTGTGTCACCTAAACCAATCTCTAGTCACAGTTCAGTTAGGCTGTTGTGTTTTTATTTCTATTTTTATAAGAAGTAAAGCATGATACAAAATGTTTGTTAGAATAGATATGAATCCTTTTCTGCCAAACAACCATGACCCTGACCTTGTAGTTCTTGTGCTGATCTCCTCATTTCTTCTCCCTAAGAGGAAAAAATAAAAGGGCGGGGCAAAAAAGACAATACTTTTGCGCTGCTAAGAAGTGGATGGTTGCAGTAAAGTGTTTGGTGTACAATTGCAAGGTGATATTTGGCAAAACACGCGTCCTCTTTGCAGTTGAAGCCCCGTGTTTGTCATGAGTGAATTGTCACGAGTACGAATGAGTCTCTCACGTGCTGATGGTGCACTCTCACGCGGTGCTTTCTTGTCTTTGCAGATCCCCCAGATTAGCTATGCATCAACGGCACCCGAGCTAAGTGACGACCGGCGCTATGACTTCTTCTCTCGCGTGGTGCCACCCGATTCCTTCCAAGCCCAGGCCATGGTAGACATTGTAAAGGCCCTAGGCTGGAATTATGTGTCTACTCTCGCATCCGAAGGAAGTTATGGAGAGAAAGGTGTGGAGTCCTTCACGCAGATTTCCAAAGAGGCAGGTAGGAGGAGATTGCGATGATCAAGTTGACCCTCTTCAAATGTCTGTGGTTTATAGGGTTCTCTTTAGACTTTATTAAATAAACACTATAAATAATCATCCTGTCCCCACTCTCACATTCCTGAAGCCCTGCAAAGTCTTCATTTATAACCCTGTCTAATAGATAACAGGGTGGATTCCAGACTGCATGTGGAAACTTGGAAAAATGTGGCTAGATGCACCCACCTCTCTGTGGATGCTCGTCCTGTCTGTCTCTCTCCAATATGGGGAGAATTGTTTAGAATTATGTGAACCCAATCACAGTGCCACTGTGACTTGAAGAGTTACAGTGATGCTTCTGAATGACTTGGCCAAAACAAAATTAAATGAATTATCCAGGCAGTAGAATGTATTTAGACAAATAGTCTTTCAATCTTGAGATTATTTTGAGAAAGATAGTTCTATTTAGAAACACTTTGAGAGGATTCTTTTATGTTTATTTATTTAGCTCAAATTGGAAGTAACAGGTTCAAATGTTTGGCCAGCTGTCTTCCACTGCACGGATTTTGAAAAATCAGACAAAATTCTCCCACTTAGGAATCCTGACAATAAAGATTCAGGTTTCCATGTCTGGATATGTTCGGTATAGCAAATATATACACATATACTTGCTTGGATATTTCTATACAGTTCTTATGCTACAATTAGAGGTCCTTGGTTTTGTTTGTAAGAATTTCATCCAATCCAAATTGTTATTGACCTGAACAGTTAACTGACTGTAAAAGCAAACAAACAAGCATGGCAATAGAAACAGAGGTCCATTTCGTGAGGAACAATGTCGTAAATCCGGAGGACACAGTTGTAAGCGTTTGACTGTCAGACTACAGACATACTGAGACATGTAAAGCTTCAGCATATGGTCGACATACCTGCACATGGATGCTAAAAGAAGCGAGCTAGGGCTTGTGTGTAAACCCCATGTTTTTTATTCAGTGCATCATTGTTAGCCACAACTTCAAAAATTCACAGGAAATCTGGGTCATTCTTATTCTCTCTCTTCTGACTTAACACTATTAACCAGATAGTTCCTAGTCATTGACGAGTCTCCTAAACACCATTTCTAGGTTCAAGCACAAACACATACACATTCATGAAAACTTTCTTGGTTGTGTTGGCTTAGCCTTGTGTTTTCAGTTTGTTTTCCCTGCAGCCCTTATCATAAGTTGTTAGTATAATTTCTTGTTTGTTTTGTCTTCCTATTTTATCCCCAAGACTAATAGGAAACCATGTCTGTCTCAGTTAATACTGTAGTCCCAGCTGCTATGTTCCTAAGGGAAAATTTTCTGCTATAATTCAGTTAGAAAATTTCTGATTTGGAGAGAAATCTTAACTCTGGCCTTGCGGCATGCTGTGATTTGTAGGAGTCATTAGCAATTGACTTCATGAATTCCCAAAAAAACACCTGATCATTTTTGATGACTCTGTTTTTATTTCTTTCTTTGTTTCTTTGAATTCTGCTTTGATCAAAATAAGGCTGGAGGCTAACTTGGAAAAATATCTCAAATATCAGAAAAAAAAACAGATAAGATGAAGAGAACATATGGGTAAAATAGTAAGACCATGGCTCAAAGATAAGATTCAGATGTCATCTTGCACTACATCATTGCTAAAAGTGGGTCCCAAATTTAACACTGAACTTTGTGCTGGGTAAAGCAAAGGAAGAATACTATCCATTCAGTTATAAGATTTACAGTATTCATGAGGTCGAAATCATGGCTATTGTTCAATAAAGGACAGCTTTCTTTGCCTTAGGATCAAAACAAATGTTTGCTCTGAGTGTACATAAAAGATTATACTGTATAAACAGGTCAGTGGTGAGTATGTGAGTTTCGTATGGTTGTTTTTTCCTGGTATCATTTGGTGGAAACTTAGGATGCAATATCAATATTTGCTATATAATGACTCTGCAAAAAGGAAAAGCCCCCATAATATGGTATGAACTCGCCAGCTTATATTTTTAGCTAATTCTATATTGAAATGGGCCAGCAAAGAATGAAGGTTGTATCAGTGGCAGCCATTTTGGATGAAATCTTTCCTTCTTAGAGCCTTTCCCTTAGGAATGAGAGTAGGTAAAAAGCTGGCAGGTGCGGCAGAAATGCAAGAAAACATTGAAGATTTGGTGATGTCTCAAAGATTAGCTTTTCTAAGTATTTTGACATTTGATGTGTATCTACAATAAAATTCATTGAAACTGTGTCATATGTGCAATTAATTCAAATGAATTCACTTATATGCTTAGGAAGTATACCTTCTCTCCAGAAAGGAAGGAAGGAAGGAACAAAGGAAGGAAAGGAGGGAAGAAGGGAGGGAGGAAGGAAGAGAGGAGAAGAGAAAATTACAATTTAAATGGTGTGGGATAAGTCTACTCAGTCTGTGTAAGACCTAGAGAAAACATAGAAAACATGTGATTCATTCAGTTAGTTTCATTGCTGTGGGACTCTGATACTATGAGTATCTTGCTTCTCCAAAAATGATTCTGGTATTTAAAGATGCATTTTTATATCCCACTACCTCTAAAAAGAATCCAACTTCTTCCTCTGATGTCCAAAGAAACAGCAATATATTCTAGTTCCAAAAAAAAAAAGAAGAAGAAGAAGAAGAAGAAAATAAAAGAAAAACTTGTTCTGTTGGAATTTCTGGGAAGTATTCATGGTTAGGGATTTCTCAAGGGTAACTTTAAATATTCACTTTTCCTCGCCTGCTGACTCTAGAACCTAACCCACAAAGAAGATCCAAGCCCAATATGTATGGGTAGGCGAAGCGCTGTGGCACTCAAATAAGCAACCACACTGGTTATGGTGTCAGAAAGACCTGGATTTGAATAATGGACTCCATCGCTTCCTGACTCCAAAATGTTTGACACATGATTTCACTTTTCAAGCCTGAGCTTCCTCATAGAAGAAATGAGATTAATGATGCCTGCTCCATCAGATTGATAAAATAAATAAGAAGTTGCATGGGGAAGGCTTCAGTACCCAGCAATATATGATTACAGCACATCCCACTGGTTCCCTGCCAACAAGCAGAGTTATTGTCTGAGTTTGAAATGTTTGAAAGTAACTAAAGTGATAGATGTTATCTACCTTTAGTTGTAATTACAAGGTCATTTATTTTATAAGCTGAGTCACTATTTTTATTAATATGCTTTGACCACAAAAGAAGTATAAGAAGAAAAGGAAGCAAGCTATTTGAGTTGTCCTATGTATATGGGGTACGTGTGTGTGTGTGTGTGTGTGTGTGTGTGTGTGTGTGTTTGTGTCTGTTTGTGAGAGAGAGAAAGAGAGAGAGAGAACAAGTGCAGAGGCTCAATGATGTTTCTATGTACTGCTGGCAGGCTGCACTGATTTATTTCCATGCTCTCTGAATAGTTTGGCTTTCAAGATTGTGATTCTTCTTCATTTTAAATGGCTTCATTCTTTTAGAATGCTTTAGTTCCAAATTTTACTGTAGACTTAAATCCTGAAGCAGAGGCTACTTATAAACCAAAGCCTGAAGCATCTCCACCACGATATAGTCGCAGTGAGTGGGTGAGTTCTCCATTGTTGCTCTCTGATAGAACGAACCAAGACGGTGATGTCAGAGAAAAGAAGCCATCCTTTAACAGGGGCCATATAATTGGTTTAAAACATGGAAGTCTAGGCACAATTTTTCTAAGCTGTGAAAGAAAACCTCAGTAATTCTTCTCTCACGCATACTCTTGGCGGGTTTAAATATGCATGGTCGCTGTTTCTTGTTGAACTTTCAAAGAGGACTGTAACATGATTTTCTCAGATGATGAGATTTTGTAAAACAGTTATATTTGCATAAATTGCCCTGTTTATTTGAACGAATGTACATGCAATGACAAAAAATAAAAAGCAATTTATTTCTTGATATTGCAGGGAATGAGGGAAAATTCACTCCCAATGTGCTTTAAAATTCAGGTCAACATAAAATGACCTAAAGTAGCGAGAAAGACTTCTTTTCCTAAGTGCGAGTCAAGGTAAATATGTATGATAGCATATGGCACTAATAAATTCCAAATCCTCTGAAGCAAATGCGATTCAAGGATTATAAGCATGAGGACTACACATATGACTCCTATAGTTTGTCAAGTAATTTCCAGGGGGGATCCCAGGGACCCTGCTTCACAATATAGCTATAAACAGTAGTGATTTGTTACTGCCAGGCTGTCTTCATACACACCAACTTTTCAAAACCTAAAAGAACATTTGAACTATCCTTTGGTATTTCATGACAATCACTTAATATAATTGTATTTCAACTGATCGTATAAAGTAATTATTATTCGGAAAAACTCTACAACTTCTTTTATTAATTTTTTTTTATTTCAGCATAATATGGGGGTACAGATGTTTAGGTTACGTGTGTTGACCCTGCCCCCCCTTCCCCCCTCAGTCCAAGCTTCAAATATGTCCATCCTATTGCGTGGTGCGCATTGCACTCTTTGTGTACACATATACCTGTCCCTTCCTCCCTCCTCCCCCCTCCCCCCTGCCCAACATCCAATAGATATTATTCTTATATATGCACTTATGTGTTGATCAGTTAATACCAATTTGATGGTGAGTACATGTGGTGCTTGTTTTTCCATTCTTGGGATATCTCACTTAGTAGAATGTGTTCTAGTCCTTTCCAGGAGTATATAAGAGGTGCTATGTCACCATTGTTTCTTAAAGCTGAATAGTACTCCATGGTATACATATACCACAGTTTATTAATCCACTCATGTATTGATGGACACTTGGGTTGTTTCCACATCTTTGCAATT